>APFE030818744.1:52003-97044 GCA_000404065.3 Pinus taeda | reverse complement strand
GACGAATGCTCCTGCAACCTTCATGAGGCTAATGGATGACATCTTGCGGCCATTCACCAACTCATTTGTAGTGGTATACTTGGATGACATCTTGATCTTTAGCCAGAGTTGGGGAGATCACCTCCACCACATCTGACAGGTTCTCCAAACATTGCGGCAACACAAGTTATGTGCCAATTTGGAGAAATGCACTTTTGGCATGACCCAGGTTCAGTATCTGGGATACATTATTGATAAACGGAGGGTGCATGTGGATCCAGCCAAGATCCAAGTCATTCAAGATTGGCCATCTCCAACCACTCTGACAGAGCTTCGCAACTTTCTAGGCCTTGCCAACTTCAACCGCAAGTTCATGTTGTGATTTTCTCATATCACTTGGCCCTTGAGTCAAGTCACCAAGGGAGGAGCAAAAGAAAAATTCTTTTGGTCCGAATCTCAACAGAAGGCATTCAAAGAGTTGAAAGATCGCCTTTTCTCGGCACCAGTTCTTGCATTACCAGACTTTTAACAACCATTTGAGGTCGAGATAGATGCCTCTAACTATGCTATTGGGGCAGTCCTTACTCAACACGGGCATCCAGTGGCATATCACAGTGAAACACTTTCAAACACAGTCCGGAAGTATCCCACTTATGATAAAGAGATGTATTCCATTGTGTAGGCTTGCCAACAATGGAAGCATTACATTTTGGGGAAGGAAACAGTCAACCACACAGACCACCGACCCCTGCAATTCATACAGACCCAAGGGAAATTACAAAATGATCGCCATCAGAAGTGGTCCACATACCTGCAACAGTTCCATTTGAATATCAAGTATAAGAAGGGCAGCACTAATAATGTTGCGGATTGCCTCAGTCGACCACCGATCATGGCGTTAACCACAGTGCTCAACTCTTGTGGGCACGAGACTTCTGATTGGCCACTGCTCTACAAAAGCGACCCGGAATTTAGCCACACATACCAAAACCTCTTGGAGGGTCAGCATGTTCCAGATTTTCACCTCCAGGATGACCTGTTATGCCACCTAGGTCACCTTTGTGTTCCTTCAAGTGAGCGTGCCAAGATGATTTGGGAAGCACACTACAATCGGTTTGTTGGGCATTTCGAGGTCGAAAAAATAGTGGCAGTACTGCAAAGTATTTCTATTGGCCGAATCTTCGACAGGATGTCGGGAAGTACATCAGATCATGCACTGCCTGTGCCATTGCCAAACTGACTATCAAGAAGCAATGCCTCTACACCCCGCTGCCTACCCCTAGTCGACCTTGGGAATCCATCTCCATGGATTATATGTCAAGCCTTCCTTCCACTAAGCATGGAAATGACTGTGTTTTTGTGGTCGTCGACAGGTTCTTGAAGATGGCCATTATGGCGGCCTACAAGAAGAATATCACAACAAAAGCCATTGATAAACTCTTCTTTGAACAAGTGTGGGTACACTTTGGGATCCTACAGTCTATCATCTAAGATCGGGATAGCAAGGTTCACAATACATTTTGGTCCAGTCTCTGGTCGATGCTAAACACCAAACTCACTAAGTCCACAACCTTCCATCCTCAAACTGATGGCCAGATAGAGGTCATCAACATGATGATCATACACATTTTGCGCATGTACAACTCAAAGCATTCACGCACATGGGACAAGAGCCTCCCCTATGTTTAGCACAGCTACAGTTGGACTCTCCACAGCTCGAATGGCCACAACCCTTTTCAGGTGGGCTTGGGATTCCAGCCACTGTGTCCCATCGATGTGGCCATGCCATTTGTAGCTACTCAAGCAGATTCAACTCATGTCCAGTCTGAAATAGATAAGGCAAATAACTTTATTGAGCACATCCAACATATTCACCAACAGGTCCATGACATTATGGAGAAATCAAATTCCAAGTACAAGTAGCGACATGATCAACATCGGTTGCCACACAAGTTTCAGGTGGGCGACAAATTCTGGTTGCATTTGCAAAAGGAACGCCTTGCCGGAGCTTATCAGAAACTCAGACTACTTCAATATGGTCCTTAAACCATTACCAAGGCTGTGGGAGACAATGAATTTGAGCTCAACATTCCCCCATTCCTTGGCCTGCACCCAGTGTTCAATGTGGACCGCCTTCGGCCGTACTTTCCACCATTACTAGACACATTCGACATTGCAGAACAACTCACACCCACAGATTTAAATCCAGATTGCATGGAACAAGCTGAAACTGATTGGATCATGGACACACAGATCAAACACACTCGTCGGCAGAATATCCAACTGTATCAAGTTGCCAAAGCAGGCCAACTCCTTCACCAGGGCAAGTGGCTCACCAGGGACCAAGTTCAACAGAAGTTCCCTCATCTCATGGAGGAACTCAATGCAATGGGGACCATTGCTTCCTAAGGGGGGAGGAATGATCCAGGTGGATATTGGTTGCCACCCGCTAATTCCACTTGGATCCCCACTAGTGCTTCTTTCAGTTTTTCAGTTTCCTTAATTATAGCATAGTTTACTATTTTTAGCAGTTTTTCGGGTCCTAAACTTCCAGAGCCGTTTTGAGACCCTAAACGACGTTTTTTGGGAAATCTACCGCTAGCAATTTTTTGTCTAAAATCATCTTTTCCGTCATAGTCCTCGGAGAGATATTTCCAATGGTCTATCATGCGCGTCAAATGGAGATAATATGACCAATTCGCGACCCCGGGAAGTTGGATGTCCAATTCACCCCAACGGGGCCCACAAACTCTTGGTGTTACATCTCCTCAGGTTAGGGTTTTGGTTGTTTAGGGCTTTCTCTTATTGTTCAATAATAAAAAGGCCCTTGAGCCTCATTGTAAGATAGTTTAGAGGCATGTAGTCACCACATCTCTTCTCAGAGATAAGCTACCATCGCCCTAGCTAGTTTATTTCCATTCCTGTTTGTAAGCATGTTTCAGTATTTTACATGAATGAAATGAAGTATTATTTCCGTTGCATCTCTGTGTTTATGGTTATATCTATAATTTGTTGTGTTCCTATTTAAATCTAGATCAGTCCCCTGTTGGGATTTTGGTGGCAGTGATGACTATGTGGGGTGTGGTCACAACTGAGGTGCCATATCGTGCAACCATATGGTGAGTTCCCTCCTTACATGCATAGGATACCTAATTGGAAATGTGGCCACCCCTACTCACACTTGTTGTCCTGCCATTAAGGGCTAGACACTCAAGTTAAGGCTACCCATGATAGGCAAACCGTGTTTAACTTCCTAAAGAATGAAGCAAACTCATTTAGTGTCAATATGGGGAAGGTTGCCAATCTGCTTGCTCTGTGCAAGGTCACTGAACTCAACATGCCTATCACTCCTAATGTCGATTGTTCTAAGTATGCCTCACAATCATCTATCCCTTTCATTCTTATTTCTCTCTGATATGACGTTCTCGATTTGGACTTAATGGTTTTATGTTGTTTTGTATATGGCAAAATTCATTGACAAGGTCTGTTGATGATCGAATTTATGCTAGTGGTTTAGTTAACTGACGTAATACGAGTATTTTAATTAGTATATGAGCTTCACTTGTAACATAAAAAGTTTTAATCAGTGCTTGTCCATTTGTGTTTACTATTTTCTCCCGGGAACATCCAGTTTAAATAAATAAATAAATTACTAATGATGCTAGTCACTTTTCAATTTTGTTTTTATTTGTTATGCATATATACATTGATTTGCTTTCTTATTAATTTCTCTATATAAATTAAATGATTGGTAAATAGTTGTTAAATGATTAGTAAATAATTGATAAGCATAGATAAATAAGCTTCAAAATTATTAATTACTTATTCATCATATATTTCAAGTTGTTAATCTATATATATAATATATAATATATAGATATAATGAATTAAATTATAAATTATTTTGAATTATTATTATAAACACACACACACACACAAACACACACATATATATTCTTGCTTATAGAGATTCATTCTACTTTATTATGGAGATTCTTAATATTTAAACAAACTTTAATATAATATCATGAGCTAATATCATAAATACTACCATAACCTATAGACAATAATTTTAGAGAAATGAATTCCCTAAATATACAATCTTAATTATCAAATTTCAAAATAATATCATTTCTTTTGAAATATTATTTTTATAATATAATGAGAGAGATGTGTAAATATTTAGCAGATACTTAAAAAAATTAATAGGATTTCCCTTTGAGAACAACTCCCCTAGGTGTGCAGTAGTCTGTTGTCCAATCTTCTACCTCCATCATGCGACATATATTGGTGGTTACAAAATTCAAGTGGGACTTTAGTTATTCCTTTCCATTTAAATATCGTTGTGCCTCCATCATGCATATCTAGGTGGTTACTAAATTCAGGTGGGACTTTAGTTATTCATGAATAAGCATGTGAAAGGGTCAAAATGTATTTAATTGGATGGTAAGGGTTTAAGGATTTTTTTTAGAACCTTTAGATAATGGGGAGGAAGCAGTTGTTGATTCTGTCTCATCCACCACAAATAGCATAACCAGAGATACTCATTCAGGTCCTTATCTATGCTCCTTATAAGTCATTTTTGGTATTATCTATTAGGTGGGTATTCAATATTCATTGGAATTATTTGATTGGCTATGTGCTTCCATTGCTTTCATAACTAGTGCATGTATGCTTTTTAGGTGATGGTGATTATTGATTGAGTGTTAATCTTTGATATTGCATCCAAATTGGTACTAAATACATAAAATAATAGGTAGAAATCATAAAATAACACACATATTCATTCATGAGAAAGAAATAAAATGAAAATTAATAGAGTAGTTGTTGTCACAGTTCAATCCATTCTTTTTGGTATCTTAGGAAAATGATTGTAGGTGTAGTTGGGCCTTTTATGGATGTATATCTTTGCTGGGAAACTCCCTCATAAATTTCAATATTCTTTTGAGATCCATAATTACAAAAACAACCAACCTATACATCACAATAGTAATATTCGTTTCATTTTTAACCATCAATATCCGACAAGACCTGTAGAAAGCATAAAATGACACAGGTATGTGCTGGAAGCCATGGTTTCACATAATTGAATTCATTCATAGGAAAGAAACAAATCGAAAGTTTTTTTTTTTTGGTCAAATAAGAGTGGAGCCTTCTGTTAACCACAAGAAAGGTTACATATGTTACATGGCTTTACAAATGTAAGGACCATCAAGGGCTAACCCTATGAAGAGTAACCAACTACACAACCCGAAATAAACCTGAAACCCTTAACTAGAGGCTTACAATTTAGGTCACCATCCATGATCCAACCCGATGGTCATTCGATGAGACCCCTAGTGATCCGACAGAATTCGCTTCAAAGGTGAGCTCGTTCTTTATTAGCTTTATGGATTCGACAAGGTAACTAAACAGTCAAAGTGTAAAACTTCGGGTTCGTTTTTGGACCTAGCCTCCTCCTATGTTGAAACTCAATGTCCTTCTGGTCAAGATCCTGTGAGATCCGACGATCACGAACACTATCGTCTTGGCAACATGCACCCCTTTTACCCAGTTCATGGACCCGATAAGGATTGTGAGCCATTGGTTTATAAATGTTCGGGTCCGGTTTGAAACTTAAGCTCTGATCACTTTTAGAATCCCGAAAACCACACAATTAAGCCCCTATTGATCTGACGGTCCTTGGAGATATCGGAATGGAAACCTACATGACCTCTACCTTCTTTTCAGACCCGATGAAGATTATAAAATGCTAATCTAAAAAAATTTGAGTCCGCTTGAGTAGTTAGCCTTCAATTACTTTTCCACCTGATGGCCATTCGATGACGAAGGCTGTCAAGATCTATGGACGACGACCTTCTAAGAGGCATGCTATTTACCAAGTACCTCTCCCTTGTAGAAAGCTTTGTTTTAAGCATTTTTCTTCTTCTTCTTTTGGTGGACCAACGGTTAAGAATGACTTTGGTCGCCTGTCTTTGAAAATCCTCACGCAGTTTCCCCAAGGGTGTTGAATCCCAATCAAACCTGCTATAACTTTCCTTGCAAAACACTCCTTCATTCACCAAATGATCAGCTAGCATATTGGCTTTTCTTCACACATGAACAAAGATGGCCATTCTCAAGGTTTGTAAGTGGGAATGAATGTGCTGAAAGACCTACAAAAGCCGCCAATGTTTTGAAACTTTTCCAAGTGCTTTTCCATTACAGATCTTCGTGGTCGCATTAATAACCAATTCAGAGTCTGCTTCAATGATGGCATTATGAGAATTTGACTCGATTAGTATTTCCAGGCATTTCTCTAAGGCCATGAGCTCCACCATGTTATTTGTGGCAGTCCCAAAATGACCATGAAAGATGTCCTTTATGCACCCTAGCTCATCTCTGATGACCCCGCCGAAACCAACCATCCCTGGGTTACCTTTAGAGGCTCCATCTATTTTAATTTTCAAGAAACCATGAGGAGGAGGCTGCCAAAAGTCTTTACCATCGTTTATCTGTCTCACATCCTTGTGTATGCTATGGGGAACTAGAGAATGGAGACCATACTGCAGTAGTATACAAGTGTCCTGGGGTAGAGTCGAGTTCTCAGGAGGTCTCCCTAACATGGCACCAATAGTGTCTTTGAGCTGTCTTAATATTTGTGCAATAGTGTTCTGGGTTGAGCCATTTTTGTTCTTGAAAATCCTGCCATTGCGTTTTTTCCAGACATCCTAGATGAAGACGCCTGGAACCAGAGTCTAAGCTTTGTTGATGATCTCATTGCTTGAGAAGTATTTTCTCTAATTCTTCAAAGTGTTGGTAATGCTGAGGTTGTCCTTATCAGTTTTCCTAAAGACTGAGGCCACCCAATCCCACAAGGTGGAGGTGAATGGGAAGAGGTTGATTAAGTGTTCCATAATCTCCTCTTGTGAACCACATAGATAGCATTTGGATGGGCCAAAAAAACCTTTCTTCATAAGCTTTTTCCAAGTTAGAATTTTTTTATGTTGAACCAACCACATAAACAACTTTATTTTCATCGAATGCGGGTGCTTCTAAAGGTCCTTCCATACCTTATTAGGGTTTTGATAATCAAACCCTAGGGCTATTTGTTTGGCTTCTTTGAGGTTAAAGTTACCTTTTGTGTGTCTTCCCCACATTAGTTGGTCAAATGAGGATGATACCAAAATCTTCCTCTATTCCAAGTCCCTAGCAAGAGAGACTGCCTGAGATTTTAAAGGGATCTCTTCCCTGTAGCCTAGATCCTTCCATATTCTCCATTTTCCATTGTTCCTTACCTGATCCCATAAGTCACTTACCATGCATAAACCTTTGTTTTCAGTGTCATTCTTGAGATCGGTTATTTCTTCCCTAAACAGGTTTGGTTCTTGCTGCCAGTTGTCCTCCCAGAATCTTTCCAGGTTCCTAGCTCGGATCTCCCAGAAGTTGTGCTGCTAGACAACGCCTCTATTTTCTCAAGCAAGATTCCAAATGTGGGAGCCCTTGATAAGCCTAGACATTTGAATATGATCCCTCTCCTACCAATTATTTTCATATTTCTGTTTCGAAAGCTTGTCCCATGGGGTTGCCAATTCCTTAAGCCATCACCACCAAAGCACCTGAAACTCTGCTGAGGGTTTTCGGGTCATGAAGCCCCAAACCTCCATGGGCCTTAGGTTTGCAGAGCTTGTGCCAAGCTACCAAAGCCCATTTCTTTTTCTCTTCCCCTTTACCCCAAAGAAAATCTCTTTGAATGTTCTTGATCTGTTGCAAAACTCCTTTAGGAGCAGGAAGAGTTGACATCATGAAAATGGGTATGGCCTGCCAGACAACTTTTGTGAGCACAAGGAAACCTACTAGATTCAAATATCTGCATGTCCATTTCCCGACCCTATCCTAAAGTTTTTTAATGACTGGCTCCCACACTCCCCTGCTTAGAGGTTTATCTGTAAGGGGAACTCCAAGGTACTTAGAGGGTAACTAATCCCTTTAAAACCCTAGAATTCTAGAAAGGTTTCTCTAAATAGCAATTTCAGTGTTAAAAAAGAAAACTTTTGATTTTTCAAGGCTTACCTCTGTACCAGTAGCCATAGAAAAGTCATTCAAGATTTGTTTAAAAGCTTTGGCTTCCTTCACCGTGGGAATGCCTTGCAGTATAGTGTCATCTACAAGTTGTTGGTCAGTTGAAGCAGCTCCATCTATAGTGAGTTTCAAACCCTGGATTCTTCCCTCAACACTTGCCATTTTTATCGCTCTTCCTAGCCCTTCCATCATGAGAAAAAAGAGGAAGGGGGAGAGCGTATCTCCTTGTGTTAGACCCCTAGAAGGCATGAAGGTTCTTGAGGGTGAGCCATTAAGCAGAATTGAAAAACTAGTCGTGGATGCAAGGGCCATAATCAATTTGATCCAATTGTGGTCAAAACCATAAGCTTTCAGCACTGCCCTAATGTAAGACCAGCTTAGCTTGTCATAAGCTTTTTCTAGGTCAAGCTGTATAATCATGTATGCTTGCTTATTTCTCTTAATAGAGTGTACCATCTCATGAGATTGTATGATGTTGATGAGGATATGTCTTCCTTCCACATAACTAGTTTGATCCTCCGGTGTCATAAGTTTTTCCTACTTTGGAATCAAAGTATGAAAGAGGAATTGAGAGCCTTCAAGACTGATCTATATCATCTTGAGTCTTCCACCGCATCAAGGATGTATTTTTTGACTGTTTTCCACCATGCTTTGAAGAAGTCCACATTGAATCCATCCGGGCCAGGAGCTTTCCCATTTTGCATCTCGTTGATAACTTCACTGACCTCATCTTTAGACACTGGCCTATTAATATTATGATTGTCTTCCCTTATTACAATCTTGGGAATATACCTTGTGAATTTGTTGATGAACTATGACCTGTCTAATAGGGACTCCTTTGCGATGCTAAGTGTTGTACTAGGACAAATTCCATTTCTTTGTGGGTGATGAAATCTTTCCCTTGAGAATATATGAGTTCCAAAATTCTGTTATGTGACCTGTGACTCAAAGTTGATTTATGAAAAAACTTTGTGTTTCTTTCCCCTTCTTTAATCCATTGTACTCTCAATTTATGTCTCCAGAAAATCTCCTCTTGCCAGCACCAATCATCCCATTCCTTCCGAAGAGAATTAGCTTGAGTTTTCCTTTCCTTGGTAAAACCATCTGTGATCATGAGCTGATTAATCCCCTGGAGTTTATGTTCAACTTATTTTTTGGCTTTGAAAATGTTACCAAACTATTTTTTGTTCCATTCTTTGAATCTGGCTTTGATGTGTTTAAGTCTTTGTTGTAGCATGAATATTTTAGTGCCTTGAAAGGGAAAGTCTTCCATCCATCATTTATCAATATTGTTGGTGAATTCAGGGTGAGAGAGCCAGACATTTTCAAACCTAAAAGGCTTGTTCCTTGGTGTATCCATCAAAGTGGCTTCAAGCTGGACAGACCAATGGTCTGAGCCTCCAAAAGGAAGGATTAAAGCTGACCTGTCAGGGCCTGTGAGAAATAGGTCCTCTCAGATCATGAATCTATCTAGTTTAGAGGCAACTTGAGAAGCCCCTCCTCTCCTATTGTTCCAGGTGAAAGTGCCATTTATTGTTTGAACATCCACTAATCTCATTTTATTTATGAAGTTCTGGAAGGCCATGGAGTCTCTGCCTAGTGTTTTGGTGCCACCTTTTTTCTCTGTAAGAGATTTGATCATATTGAAATCCCCTGCCAGACTCCAGGGCATATCAGGATATCTCTCTCTTATCTCCTCAAGGGAAGTGAGAAGCGTGAGTTTGTCTTCTAGTTTTTGAGGACCATATACATTTGTAATCATGTAAATCTCCTTATCATCCACAAGTTGAATTACCAGCGAAAGATAGTTCCTGGACGCTTCCGCATCTAGGATTCCAAGTTTTGGGGGATCCCAAAGTGTAAGAATCCCTCCTGCTAAGTTGTCTGCCTTAACCTCTAGATACTCATACTTACTTAACCATTTTCTATGTATTTCTTTGATTTTATCCATCAAGCACTTTGTTTCCTGAATGAAAACCATATCTAGTTTTTCTTCTTTTATTCTACTGCTGAGATTTTCTTTGTTTCCTTTTACTTCCTAGGCCCCTAATGTTCTAGGTTGTAAGCTTCATTAAGAAAGGTTTGTAAAAGAGTAAATGGTGAGGTATTTCATCTTACTTGAGTTGATCATGAGTTTTCCACATTCTATCAGCAACTCAATCTGTCTTTTCCTACCCGGGTTCTTGGAAGAGTGCCCCTGTGTTTCCTCCATTTCCTCCATCCCTCTATTTTCCTGGCTGTCATGATTTCTTTTGACTCCAGAACCCTTCAATTGGGATCTCCATAGGAAGAGTTGTTGAAAAATCAATGTCACTAACTATGTAAGTCATCATATCCAAGTTAATGTCACTAACTATGTAAGTCATCATATCCACATTTTCTGCCTGGACAAATTCCATTATCTTAGTGTATCTGAAGTTGGTTGTTTTTCAAGGACTGCGAATCAAATTTTACTTCGGCACTATTTATTGGTGATGAATTGAAGTGGTTGAGGCTATGAAAACACTATATATGTGCAACAAGTAATTATACTACAGTTAAAGGAGGAGGAGGAAGGTATATTATCAATTAAGATTGCTATTACGCTGTTATTGTTGAGTCTGTTTGGATAGACACAGTATTAATGATAACTTGGAATTTGTTTCAATTATATATTGAGTCTCTTTGGATAGACAAAGTATTAATGATAGCTTGGAACTTGTTTCAATTATATATTTTACAACACTAAAGTGGTTCATATTCTTGGCCTATACAAATTGGAAGCGTAAGTCCACATTTACAAATCCCATCAAAATTTGAAGAGTTTATATTTAAATTCATTCAACAATTTTGAAGGTATCTTTATTTTTACATGAAGTGCTTTGAAAAGAAAATTAGAACCAAAGAGCATGAGCTAACTAATTGGTATCTCTTTTGAAGGATGTTTTGTGTTAAAGATTTATTAGTTAAAAGTGAACTCATGAATACTTTTATTTGGACATGCATTTGAATTTCCAAAGAAACTTTAATCACTTGTTTGTGGGTTGTTGATACCATCACTTAAAAGGACATTTGTATCTTAGTCTAGGCTCATAGTCCTTTCTAGGATTCAAAGACCGAATGTGTTGATTTCATTATTCAAATTTACCATACTTGTGGTATAGTATGGTAATCATTTTAGATTTTGAACATCCTTGTGTTCAAAAGATTTATATTTTGGCTTCAACTTAATCTTCTTATAATTTATCCAAAACCATTCGATGCAAGTCATTACGATCCAATCCACATAACGATAAAAAAGAGAATGATACAAATGTTTCCTAGAGTTTGAATTGGGGGAACAATGTAAATGGATCTGAATGAAACCCAAGAGAGTTATATCAATTGCAAGAAATATTGAATCCCAAATAAAGTTGGCATATACAAATAGGGTGTGGATAAATTCCAACCATTCAAGTAGAAAATACCTCAAACAAGTGTTCCGAGTGCAAATACATATTGATGTTTAACCAAAAGACCAAATCAAGTTCTTCTACTCAATAATTGCTAAGGATAGAGATCTTTGCTACCTCTAGAGTGCATTCTTTGGCAACTACACTAAATAACCAAAAAGAGAGAACCTGATACTGTGGATACTCTTGTCATGTAAATGATGCAATTCTTGAGACACCCCTCTTTAACTAAGATCCAAAATTTTACTTACATTCTTTAGTGAAATATGGTGACACTTTCACTTTCATCTTGAAAGAGTAACAACTTAATGCTAGTCTTTCCTATGATACTACCTTACGATGTTTCCTTTGCAACATCTGGTGCAATTTCTAGTTTAACCTTATCATTCTTTAAAAATTATCTAAATAATTTATATATTTATTGAAAGTAAGTAACATAATGATCAAACCAAACAAACTTATTTCAGAACATACGTCTGTGGTGGTGAGCAAACAATCTCACTAGAGATAAAAACCTTCCTTTGAGTTTCATCATAATAGGTGTCACAACTTTTTGGAAATGGATCCAAACATTAAAAGGCTAATGAAGCGAATTTACTTTTAGCATTGATATGACCACTATATAAATAACAAATTATTATAACTTCCCACAATATTGTGTATATATATACTTGCTTGCATGCAATAGAAATTTTGCCAGATTAAATATTAAATAAAAATAAATAAAAACAATTTTTTTAAAATTCCACCTATCATTATCACTCAAATAAAAATATATCACCTCAACTATGATTGAAAGCTTCCAGGTCCTATCCCTATCGGATTCAGACAAGCAATGACTAAACCTATTTACATTTGGCTGCTTATTCCTGAATGGAAACACGTTGAGATGTTGGTAGATATTTATCAACCCAAACATACATGACTGAATTTCCTTAAGGGATATTTGGAAAGCCCATAGTAATTTAATATCATTGTCATTCTAAATAAATAGAAACATGTTCATATCTTCAAACCACACATAAAATAATGAATGAAAATGAGAAGGGAGATTTCAAAACAACCTTTAGATAGCTAAACCATCATAGCTCATTTAGGTCATATAATTCCTTGGCACACAATGCTCCTTCCAAGCATTAACCGTTTAATACTTTGATACATTCTGTTCATTCTAACCAATAACAAGTAATCTTTTGGAGCACCTGTATTATAATTTAATTGTGGGTAATCTCTATGGTATATTTGATTTGAAGGACATATTTTAAACTCATTGTAATGTTTTGAGTTACAAAACAACATGTCCCCACTAACACACGACCTATTCATCTAGTGCCATCAAGGTAACCATGTCTTTATACAATACTATATAATTGAATAGGGTAGGAATGACCAAATATACAATGGAATCCTAATGGATATTAGTGATGCAAAAGGCATGAATGGAAATACTAATAAACTAGTCTGAAATATTTGGATCAAAAATCTGAAATAAAGAAGAATTAATGAAAGAATGGACAACGTATGAAATCATTTGAGCAGAAATTTGAGCAATCTTATTGAATCGAGAAATATAGAATGAGTAATCATATTGAACCTACAACAATATTTACCCATAAGAATTTACATTATAAAATAAATTACTTAGCCGATTTTTCTTTAATGGATATCAAAAGATTATAACTAAAATCAATTGTTTAGGTGGTGTAGTCTTACTGAGTCGAGAAATATATACCAAGTGAGTGATATAGACCAAGAAATCATACCAAGCCTAGAGTGACATACCATTTTGATTGCTAGGAATGTGGATAAAGACTATGTTTCAGAAGGGAGGATGCCATTTCATTACTTTAGTTTCCACATTAGTAGGGGAAGGCGTTTCACGAATGCGATCAACTACATGGAGGAGGACCCTGTTTTAGTACAGTTATCAACTACATCGAGGAGAATGCAAATGGAATGACATGCTCCGAGATTTTTTATTTGAAAATGTAAAAACAAAAGAAAATGTTGATCGAATGTGGGGAGATGAGAGCTGAAAACACCCCGAGAGAAGATAAAAACACAAAAAACACATAAAGAAATATTTTATTAAAATAAATAAAACGATTTCAGCTATATTGCGTAGACCTTTGTCCTTTTACAAAGTGAGGCCTAAATTTATATCCTTTTGAGTCACAATACCATAGGTAATTACCATCGGTGGATACCATTGGTGGATGTGAATTTCCATTCCAATCATTTCTCCATCCTTAGGAAGCAATGGTACCCATTGTGTAGAAGATTTTGTTGAAAATGAACCAATGAAGAAAAGCATTTTGTGTGGTTGACCCATAACCATGGGTTTGTGGATGACCCATAACCACGGGTTTGTGGATAACCCGTAACTGTGATGAACGAAGATTTGATCATATATATACCCTATAATTCTTATGATCCAATTGTGATATTGACAGTGTGAGACCTAGCAAATGGACTTTGATGGCAAGGGTTTCCTGTGGATGAAACATAACCATGGGTTTATGGATGACCCATAACCATGATGGACATAAATCCAAGGATAGAGATATTTGTAATGCCTATGGTCCAAATGTAATTTTGAAAGTGTGCAACCTAGAAAATGGACTTCGATGACAAGGGTTTTGTGTGGTTGACCCATAACTATGATGAGATAGTTCACTTTCCAATATGCTTGGAATAAATCTGGTGGCTTATATTTGTAAATTCTCATAGGACCCATTGCAATAAATTTAACAATAAATCCAAGAACCTTTGCTATTCTTAAATGGAACACCCTTTTTGAAGCTAGGTACACTCTTATTTTTTATTTTCTTGACGCTAGCATAATATCACCATATGAATGCTTCATTTGTACAACATTCAAATCTCTAGTGATCCATAGTATCAAATCTCTAACAATAGGAGACTCAACACCCAAGGTGTTGCTCTTATAAGGTGGCATGTCCCATCAGGTGGTGGTGATGTTTTTGCAGTTGATGTAGCACTCCCATTGAAAACTCATCATCGGGGAGCTCCAGTTTGTGGGGATGGAGCACTTTCCACTATAGAAATTGGAGACCTCATTCACGTCGATCCAGAGATTGTCCACCTGGACCTTTTGGTGCAAGCGAGAGATTTCATTTTCCCAAAAAGTCACCATCGTCGGATTTAGGAAGTTTGGAAAGTACACAATGTCAGGGCATATTTTCTCCAAGAATGGACTCTTGTTGTGCTTTATGAAAATGTCTTATGCCATGCCCTGCTGGTATTTTCCATCAATCATGTTAATGACAATGCATGGGTTGATGAGGACGCCATATCTCATTCCATTGGCATGAACCTGATCAAGGAAGGAATGCATCTCATATTCAGGATTATAGTTGATAGGTTTAAGAGTAAAGTCCTTAGCTCCATCCATCTGGTTGTCATCGTTCCATATAACATCCAAAGGTATTTGAGATTTGTTATAGTTTTCCACCACATTGGTTATGTCTAATACATTCTTATATCCCCACCAGCATTGATGAAAGTTTAAGGCCCAATAGGGTTGGGAAATTGGGCAGCCAATGAGGGAACTGTACTAATAAACAACATCCAATGGAGAAGTCCTTGTAAAGAAGTAGAAGTTTAGCTCTTTCCCAATGAACTTGTAGGTTAATGCATTACCATCGTAGAAAATGTCCATCCCATTGCTATGCTAGAATGGGTGATGTCCCTCTTGTCTGTAAGTGAAAGGGTTGATAATTTGAGTATAATAGTGTATCATTTGGGTATAATAGTGTATTCTTTGAGTATAGTAATGTAGCTTATATTTAGCATTGCAAAGATTCAATCCATTCTTATTGATTAGTGATTTACTAGTGCTAAGAAGGCACCTCGTACGACCCTGACCTAAGAATGAAGGGCTCATGCAAAGTGTGGATTGTAAAATTGCATGCCCCCACCATTAGTAAAAGAAGGCGAAGCACTCCACAAGAAACTTTATGGCAAGCCATAGTTGCTTGTGGATGCAGGTTAACACGAACCATGGCATGACCACATAACTCGGATAATATTTGTCATGGGAGTGAGATATGAGCTCCATGTTGTTCTGTAGTTGGTATCTGATGGTGACACATTTTGGGGTATTGTAATCCATGAGGACCTATCCAGCTATAACCCTAAGCCCTAGCTTCGATGCCACCTATGAATTCCATGTGAAAGGACCGAAAAAAATGAGCATTTTTGTTGTGTCACTGCGCAAAATCTAGTCAACAAATAAACAAGACACATAAGAGGCATGGGCACAATCGATGAAGGTTGCCTTGGAAGGGAATATGTGGTTGTGGAGCCAAAATTATAGCGACTAATAAGATAGCCTTCTTTCCTAGCCTGTGAAGGTGATGCTTGGAATGGTGTCGTAGATAAGGATTTAAGACAAATGAAAATGCGTTGAAATGTGTTGAGCTTATTGTGGAAGATATTCCATGGATTCATAACCTAGCTCTAAAACCAGTGATCCAGATGTGGGGAGCTGAGAGCTGAAAATACCCAAAGAGAAGATAAAAATACAAAAAAATAAAGAAACATTTTATTAAAATAATGAAAGTTGTTCCAGCTACATTTCATGGACCCATCTGTCCTTTTACAAAATGATTCCCAAATTTATAGCTATTTGAGTTACAATACCATGGGTAACTATCATGGTTGGATGTGACTTTCCATTCGGATCAAACGCACATGATGATGGATGAAAAAAGAACTCAACCATCTATTCCTGTATTTGACTAAGAATATTCCCTTACCATCATATTTCAACCATAGAACTAATTTTTCCACCCAAAATATTTAAAAATATGCAAGCCATGATCTCAAATACATACACCTATCGGCATAATAAAATAAATAGAGTAATTAGTTTACCTACAAGTGATAGAAGATTCCAAACTTAGTAGATTGGGTGAGTGGAAAATTTAGTTCTTATTCTATTATTAGATAGAAAAGGGGATTTTATTTAACAAAGTCTGAAGATTAACTAATTTTAACCTAAAATCATTTAAAGAATGTCTCCATAATTGACTCTATTCCGAGGGAAGCCTTACTCCAAAGACTCAAAGATATCGGCATCTCTACGACCCTATTGACAACTATTATGTGCCTATATGAGTCCATCCTTGGTCATCTTCACATGGTTCATGGGATGTCTAATTTCACCTGAAGCACTATTGGAGTTAAATAGGGTTGTCCACTATCCCTTACAATGTTTGGAATCTATATTGATGAGTTGGAGGAATTTCTACACAAGCATATCCAGGACACCAATGGATGCCTCCTTCATTGATCTGGGTTGACTCAACTTCCAGATTTAACCAAGATGTTTTGCTTCCGTAAAACATAATTATGATCAACAAATCATAAACAAGAGACATTGATAATGGAGTTCGTCCAGTGTGGACTACGTCTTCGGGCCCGGTGTCAAGATGGTGTTGGCCGCTTCATCTAGTGCTGGAAACGGTGAAGATCTACATGGACTATGGTTTTTTTCATACAAGGACATGTGACATCTACATGAGTGGCAAAGTCTCTTCACGAGACGTTCTGTTATAGGAATTATCACTCACAATAGTCCTCCTATCAGCATGACATAATCTTACACATTGTGAAAATGAGTATCTCGCCATCATGGCATCAAAGGGATCTCAACCAAAACACCCATGGTGACAATGAGTATCCCACCATCGTGGAAAAAAATGGATCTCAATCAAAACATACATAACAATCCATGATGAATACATCTCACATGAAATAGACACAAAGATTTCGAACCATACATCAAGTAGGAATCGAAACAACATAGCACATCTCACAGCAAATGATCAAATAAGTACATGACAATAGAACTTCATATACCTCTACTCTGATTCTAGTTGAAGAATAGAATACTAAGTTTCTGGAGTTGAATGCACCATTGAAATCGTGGCGTCGAATGGCATAGAAACCATTGTCCATGCTTTGAAATCTGACATCGTCGCTCCAATATGGAAAATGGCCGAAAAATAGAAGGATCAGCTGCAAAACCTGACTGCACCACTGAATTTGTGTCATCGAGAGGTGTAAAATCGACTATCTATTTGAATTCTGACGCCGGAAAAAATATGGGCTTGTAGGAATCTTTTAGATTTCCCTGTGATTCTCTAAAGATTCCCTCCTTTGGGTTGACTGGAGATCTGCAACTCAAATCAGAAGACTGATCTCTCCATTGAGATCCATGTGAAATTTTGAGAATAATGAGTATAAATTTGGCTACATTCTGGATCTCGGAAATTTCAGCCTCCAACAAATCTGAAAGATTCCCTCAAGATTCTCCTCCACTAGGAATTTGCAAATCCACTCCTCAAAAGGTGAATCCGACCTCGCCATTGTGTTCCCTACAAAAATCTAAGAAAAATCATTGTAAACTTGATTACATTTTGACACTGAGAAAAATTACCTCCCAAGGAATCTTCGACATCAAGAGAATATTCCCCGTCTTAAAAAGTGTGTCAATGTTCTACCCCTTGGAACTGCGTCATGGTTTCCTTTGGGCATGGTTTCGATGCATGGAACTTCATTCCTGGCCTCCCCATTCCGTTGGATCTCTCTCTCCGTTCTGTTCTCCCCGTGTAATTGGAAACGAAGGTGAGTTTATATGATGGTAGGGTAGCAGACTTTACAAAGCTGCCACCTGTGGCACGATAGTTAGGCGGAGGAATGGAGGTGAAGATTTTGGGCGATCAAATCCTGCCCTCGCCAAAATTGGTGTGCATATATTAATTTTAGAACGGTTAGCACCAGTTCTCCAGTTATGGTTTGCAATACGTTGTAGTGGTTCCAACAGGAGTGGCGAGTTCACTGGAGGTGGCCAGCCCCCAACCACAAGTTATCTATGTCATGGTTCAATCCGGGGTGGCAGGGTTTGGCCGCTTTCCACCCCATTTAATTTCAATGTTTACCAATGGAGGTAGCGGGGGTCATGGCCAACCACATATTTTTTTATATTTTTTGTTCTTTTTCAAGCAACCATACATTTTTAATTTTGTCGGTTTTAAGGGTCATTGGGCATTTTAAAGGGGCCACAATTTCGCCTGTGGTGGTCAGGTTCTGTTGAACACTGTCAGTGCAATTGGTAGGACCATTAACCTTGCCACTTGGCCAAGTCAACCCTGAACTTTGATTGGCCCTATCTCCTCCATACGAGCTTGGATTTGAGTGTCGTTCGCAACATTGGAATCAAGGCGACAATCAATTTGATCTGGTGCTAGTTCGAGAGCAATCTGACCACTATGAATTTTGACCATTTCTGAGCCCTTTTGGACTTTTGCACGTGTCTCGAGCCACTTGGATCATTCACCAAGTTCTGATATATATTCTATATTTCGTTGATGATGTGGTCCTCCTCTCCTCATCCCTAGAAGGATCACAAAGGCAGTTGGATGCCTTAGCTCTGCTTTTTTTATCTTCAACAGTTAATGATCAACTTGGGTAAAACCAAGGTTATGATCTTCAATGGGGCGAAGTAAAATTCATACCTTCACTTCCTATTAAAATGTGAGGAAATTGAGATCACTAGCACATATACTTACTTGGGGGTGCAATTCTTAGGTCCCCACTTTAGTTTGCAACCAACTCTTCAGCCTCGAATCAACAAAGGAAATGGATCCTTAACCCTTCTCGAGAGACAATGCTTTCAACATCACTTCCAGGAAATCTTGTCCAAAATGAGCCTCATGGACACCTTGATCCGTCCCACTGTTCTATATGGCTCAAAGATTTAGTGACCGTCTTTACTTGAATGAGAATTGGCTTCAACTTAGAGAGTCTAGATTCTTCTTTTCCACCACATCATTAGATTCAAATAGACAATACCTCAACACATCATCCTTGCAAAGTTTGGAGCTCAACCCTTTCAGCTTGAGAATATTCAGATTAGTTTAATTCTTGCATCATGTCCGGGGCTTTGTAGACTCGATAAAGAGTAGTGACCGATATCCTTACTTGGAATATTGCTTGTCTGAGACTAGTTTCCATTATACTCATGTTGTAGCGGCTACAACCACCTTCCAAAATTTTGGCCTGCACTAATTTCGGATCCTCCCTTGAAGAGTTTCACCTGATGAATGCACACACTCGGGTTCACTCTATGAGCTCGTGTGAGTCTCTACATTCAACTTGCTTGTTTATTACATTCAAGTCCCTGCATGTTGATGTCTAAGTCATGCTTGCGACCGTGTTGTGGTTATGCTCAAAGTCTTTGCTTTGTATGTGTTATTGTGTTCACCATGAAAGCATTTGTCGCACTCACACACGAAGTCACATTCATTGTCGCACAAGTGTCATATCGATCATGAAAAATCAATCATGAGTGTCGCACTTGTCGCTTGCACCATCGGTCAGTCATATTGAACCTGCGTGTTTGGATGGTTTGGTCATTTCGTCATCAAGTAATGCGAGTGTGTGTTCATATGATCACCTATGCATCTTTCGAATGTTCACACACTTAGTCATTTTGTTGAAGTTTTGGAAACGAAACTCCTTATTGACAGCCAGACCATCACCTTGCTTTCAACTCGATCGACTGTCAACTAGAACAATCCAAAAGAACCAAGCTAGTCCTTTCAAGCTACGTTGCACACAAGCAACTTAATCAACTCTCATGCTGGCCACCCGAACAGTCGGACCCGACAGTCACCTCAGGAATGAATCCCCTAAAAAATTGCACAAAGGCCATTGAACACACCCATTCAACTGACTGAGGAGATTTTGCAGTTAGGCTGGACAAACACCAAGTGCCCATCCCTATCTCCTTCAGAAAATTGTGTAGTTTTCCCAGTCAGTCATCTAGACAGTTGACTAACTGTTCATCTCAAAAATTGGGCAATTCTCATGAGAAGGCCTTCTGTTGCCTATCATTCAGATCAGCAGGACGACCTCCCGACCTTAGTTCAGTTTTCCCAGCCAGCAGCTCCTAGAAGCAGATTGCTTGTTCCCCCTAGGAATTGCGCAGTTTCTGCTACCAGTGACTGAGCAACCAACTACCAGTTCCCTCTAGGAATTGTGCAGTTTTGGCTACGAGTGACCCCAACAGCCAACCATCAGTTCCCTCTTGGAATTATGCATTTCTGGCTTCCAGTGACCCAACAACCAACTAGAAATTCCCTCTGGGAATTGCATAGTTCTGGCTGCTAGTCTCCCAGGCAGTTCCCCAGAAAAACTTTGGAATCCCTGCTTACTAACCCTTCATGCAGACTAACCCGTTCCTCCAGAAAATTGTGCAAATATGGTTGTCTAGCCCCCATTGATTGTTCGTTCCGAAAAATGCACAGAGCATGTCTACCTTGCCCTCATGCAGCCTCGACTGTCCTTCCCAAAATTTGTGCAATTTTGCCTCCTAGCCGAGCCAGACCTTGCAGATAGTCACTGTCGACTCAGATTATATGTCCCCATCTTCTAGTGACTCTTGCGTAGTTTTCATTTGTAGTTTCCTAGAGCCATCATCCCGCATCACAGCCCTGCTGCCTCTCCCGGTCACATGCATCTAAATGATCATGTGTCATGCTAGACTAGGAGGTTTTGGATTTGATGTCATCTTGTCATGAGTGATTGCAGGTACATGTACACCAACAAACATGTCAAAATGAAGAACGAGATGAACGAAGAGAGCACATGTATATGGACAAGTTCACTAATAGATGAACAAACAAAGCACGCAAAGTGGACATGAACATCCACCTTCGTGAACAAGTGAGCCTGTCAAGCCTTCCAATATGAAAACAAGGAACAACATGCTAAAGCTTCATCAAGCGAACCAAGGACCATCGAAGACTTTGTGCACTTCGCCATGCGGAGGTGAAGATATGATACACCATGAAGACATCCATCACTTAGCAACATTGTAGCTCGACATGCACTCCACCAACATCACAAATGTACCAACATTGTCTTTTCAAGTCATGTCGAGTCAAGTCATAAGTCATGTTTCCCACATCTCCACTATGGGCTTGTTGTCAATCAATGTGATGTAACGTGGAAGTCCCAGAGACCCAATTTTTGAAACATAGAGTCATGTAAGTCAAAAATTCATGGAAGTCGGATAGTCATGAGGGTAGTCGAACAGCCACAAGGGTTAGTTTCACCCTTGGCTATAAATACCCCCCTCATTTGTACATGAAAGGACTTTTCACCTCAACTCCTCCCACATAGCAAAGAGAGTCTGTAATATTTTCTTTGAGGAGTAAGTAGTGGCTCCAACGCACCGTTGATGGGTTAATGATGTATGGTGTAACAATGTGTATTGGAACTTTTGCTTAATTCAGAATCCTGTTAACAAGCCAACATGTTTTCACACATGTATTGTATTTGTTGTAAGACTGATCTTTAACACTTGTAATGCATGTTGCTTTAACCTGTGTTCTACATTTGAACTAATTCATTTGTTGTAATGCATAATCTATTAATGGAAATGTGTTGTATATGTTGTTAATGTTGTCTCGTCAGTGTCAACTGCTCTGCCAGACATCAGACATGCCTTTCACATGAACCTTGCTGTAACAAACGTTGCACTCGTACAAACTGATCCATGAGTGTTGTACGCATTATCTTACGTTGTATGTTGTGACTTCCACATCCGAGTGAACTGCTCCACTAGAAGTTGTGTGTGTCCTTTTGTGTTGTGTGTTCCTAGTCGAGTTTGGACTAATCCCTTTCAACTGGGAACTCACCTTCACCTTCTTCCCCTCACAGTGAAAGAACCATTAACATAAGTATGCTTACACTCACCAAGAACACGAACCTCACTTCTCGAAGACAAAGCAAACCACTCTCCTATGCTGCCAAGTAAGAGTTGAGGCAAATATTTAAGATAATGGCAATTGGGCCATCATATCAGATGGGACTCCCACACCAAACGATGTGAGGTCTAGATTGGATTTCATACTGGGGTGATCCCCTGAATGTTGGCGGGTCCAGCACCGTCAACAACTCCCTCGAGCCAAGAAAAATGTTGGTTTAAATAAGTTTAAGATCTCTTATAGTTAATGGGAATTCAGTTGGATTATCGCCCCCCTTTTCGATATTCCTTAGATGCTCCTAGTCGCCTTTTTCCTACTAGACAAGAGTTTAACAAGATCATTAGGGAGGACATCCACAGGCAGCTCGTCTAGGAAACTTGGGTCAATCCTCCGAGGGGTTGAACCCAAAGATGGTGTTCTACACTGAGCACTTCCTAGAGCTGAGAGAAAGGCTCATTATTCGACCCCAGTATACGTTTCTCCACTGGATACATGCTCTTTGCATTCCTCTAGGCCAGTTCAAAGTAGGTTCTCATAGACTTCGGGTAGAGACAGATGATCCGAACTTAAACAGGAACAAAACAACTTACATATATAATCATAAACATAGAGATGCCATAGAAAAAAACTTCATTTCATTAATAGAAAAATACATAACTATGCTTACAAACAGAATGGAAATAAGATAACTCGGGGGATGGTAGCTTATCTCGGAGAAGAGATGTGGCGGCTACATGCCTCTGAATTGTGTTACAATGAAGCTCAAGGGCCTATTTATTATTGGAAAACATGAGAAAACCCTAAATAACCAAAACCCTAACCCACGATATGTAACACCAAGAGTTTGTGGGCCCTGTTGGGGTTAGTTGGGCAGCCAACTTCCCGGTGTTGTAACTTGGTCATATTATCTCTGTTTGGCGCGTACGATACCTTGTTGGAAGGGTCTCACCGATTACTATAGGTTTTGTTGTAGCCCTTGCCTATGGCTACAAGCTTATTATGGATGCCAAAAAATGTCGTTTAGGGGGTCAAAACTTCTCTGGAAGTTCAGGACCCGAAAAACTACTAAAAATAGTAAATGTTGAAATGAACAAGGAAACAAATGAAACTAACTGGGGGGGTCTAGGTGGAATAGGTGGGTAGCTACCAATATCCACCTGGATGATTCCTTCCCCCTTAGGAAGCAATGATCCCAATTGCGTGCAGAGCCTCCATGAGGTGAGGAAATTTTTGTCGAATCTGGTTCTTGGTGAACCACTTGCCCTAGTGAAGGAGTTGGCCTGCTTTGACAACTCGATATAGTTGTATCCTCTATTGGTGAGTGTTCTTGATCTATGTTTTGATGATCTGATCAATTGTGGCATGTTCCATGTAGTCTGGGTTGAGCTCTGTCAGTGTGATTTGTTATGCAATGTCCGATGTGTCCAACAATGGTGGAAAGTATGGCTGAAGGCGATCTACATTGAACACTAGGTGCAGACCAAGGAACGGTGGGATGTTGAGCTCGAAGACATTGTCACTAAAGGCCTTGGTGATGGTGTATGGCCCATATCAAAGCGGGCGAAGCTTGTGGTAGGGTCCAACAAGGCGCTCCTTAAAATGTAGCCAAACTTTGTCGCTCACCTGGAACTTGTGCAACACTCAATGCTGATCATGGTGCTGCTTGTACTTAGGATTGGGTTTGTCCAATATATCATGGACCTGCTGGTGGATGTGTTGAATGCACTCAATGAAGATGTTATTCCTTTCATATTCAGACTGAACGCGAGCCGAATCTACCTGAGTGGATGCAAATTGTATGGCCACATCAATGGGGCATAATGGCTTAAATCCCAGCCCTACCTGAAAGGGGTTGTGCCCTGTTGAGCTGTGGAGAGCTCTATTGTAGCTATGTTGGGCATAGGGGAGAATTTCATCCCACGTGTGTGGATTCTTCGAGTTGTACATGCGTAGAATGTGTACGATCATCCTGTTGAACACCGCTGTTTGGCCACCAATTTGGGGATGGAAAGTCATGGACTTAGTAGTTTTTGTATCCAACATCGACCAGAGACTTGACCAAAATGCACTCAGGAATCCGTTGTCCCGATCTGAGACAATGAACTGTGGGATCCCAAAGTGTACCCATACTCGCTCAAAGAAGATCTTATCTTAGCAGTAGTATCTGTTGTGATACTCTTCTTGCAAGCCGCCATGATGGCCATCTTAGAGAATCTGTCGACGACCACGAAAATGCAATCATTGTCAAGCTTAGTAGAAGGAAGGCCCGACATGTAATCCATGGAGACAGATTCCCAAGGTCAGCTAGGAGTAGGTAGAGGAGTATACTGGACTTTCTTCTTGATGCTTGGTTCAGACAATAAAAATACTTCTGCAATACCACCACTTTTTTCTCTAGTTCAAAGTGTCCAACGAACCGACTGTAGTGCGCCTCCAAAATCATCTTGGCATGCCAACTTGAAGGAACATTGATGTGTCCCAGGTGGCATAGCAGTGTATCCTAAAGGTGAAAATTTGGAACTTGCTTCCCTTCTAGGAGTGTCTGGTATATGTTTCTAAATTTTTGATCGCTCTTGTAAAGATGTGGCCACCCCAATGTCTCGTGCCCACGAGAGTTAAGCATAGTGATCAGTGCCATGACCGGTGGTCGACTAAGGAAATAAGGAACATTATTGGTGTTTCCCTTCTTATACTTAATGCTCAATTGAAGTTGTTGCAAATAGGTGCACCATTTCTTATGGCAATTGTTCTCCAACTTCCATTGTGTCTATATGAACTGTAGAGGTTGGTGGTCTGTGTGGATGACTGTTTCCTTCCCCAGAATGTGATGCTTCCATTGACGATAGACCTGCACAATGGAATACATTTTTTGTCATAACTGAGGTACTTTCAAGCTGTGTCTAAAAGTGTCTCACAGTGGTAAGCCACTGGATGCCCATGATGAGGAAGAACTGCACCAATAGCAGAGTCAAAGGCATTTGTCTTAATTCAAATGGTTGTTGCAGGTCTGGTAATGTGAGCACTGGTGCAGAATAGAGGCGATTTGTCAACTCGGAGAATGCTTGTTGTTGGGTTTCTAACCAACAAAACTTTCTTTCGCTCGGCCCTTGGTGACTTGAATTAAAGGCCAAGTGATATGAGAGAACCCCAGCACGAACCTACAGTAGAAATTAGAAATACCCAAAAAGTTGTGGAGCTCTATTAGAGTGGTTGGGGTTGGCCAATCTTGAATGACTTGTAACTTGGATGGGTCCACATTTAAACCTAGTTCATCAATGATGTACCCCAAATATTGAACCTAGGTCAGGCCAAAGGTGCATTTCTCCAAGTTAGCACACAACTTGTGTTGGGGCAGGGTTCGAAGGACCTGTCGAATATGGTGGAGGTGCTCTTTCCAACTCTGGCTGAAGATCAAGATGTCCTATAAATACACCACCATGAATGCATTGGTGAAGGGTCCCAAGATGTTGTCCATAAGTCTCATGAAGGTTGTAAGGGCGTTCCTCAATCCGAACAACATGACCAACCATTTGAAAAGTCCCTCCTTTGATTTGAAGGCAGTCTTCCACACATCAGAGGATTCGATAGGCACCTTGTGATAACCTGATTAATGGACCTCTAAATTAGACATAAATTAAGGCCCATATGACCATCCTTCAGTACATTAGACCTCTCTTTTTTCATTAGATAATTTATTTTTAACTTTAATATGTTCATTAGGAAGGTTTATGGATAATTGCATATTTGTGCCTAATATTATTTATTTTTGTGGAATATTGTGAGAATGTTGGGCATATTATGAAGATTTGGAGGAGGAGATAATTTAGGGACTTTCTCCCTACTAAAGGAGGATCAATATTAAATAATAAATCAATAATATATTATGGAATTATGGTACAGATTGTGGAGCTCCAATGATTGAGAAAATCTAGGAATGTGTTCCCTACCATTTAATGCAGATTCCTAGTATTCGGAACCAGATCCACTAATCAAGCTAATTTTGTCGGGAAAGCTTCCTCCTTTCATGGGGAATGATTCCTAATCATTATGTATAAGTACCAAGTCATATTTTCCTCTAGGGGTGGATTTTTATTAGTCTTCTTGAGGAGAGAACTCATATTTTTGCAACTCCACTTTCATTTTCTACAGGGATGTAATTGTAATGATGGAAATAATGAAGATTGGTAACATCTTCAACTTCTAAATCTTGGTCTCCTTCATAGGAATCTGAGTTTCCTTGGGCTTGGCCATCCTAGGAGCCTCAGAGCCCCTTTTTATCATTTACTTTTCTTCTTTTCACTTCTTATTCACATGCATATCTTGTTCTTATTTTTTTTCTATTTCTTCATTTAGTATTAATGATTTGTTGTTGTAAGATTGGGTTAAATGGTTGAAGTTATTTTTTCAGGATCAAAAGCATCATTCCATTATTTTAACAACTTTGGAAGGTCATATTAATCGTTGAGCTACCTGGATTAGTTTGCTTATTCCCAAATCTAGATTTCTCGAAGTCCCTTGTGGAAAATAACATTAAATTTATGTTATTTTTTAGATCATGCTAACAAGCTTCAATCAAGTTGATTCCACTTGCATTAGATCACAAAAAAAAAAAAAAAAAACTAGTTAATAAAAAAAAATTACCCCATTGTATTTGCGCTTGATTAGGGTAGGCATTTGATAGATTTACTAGCTCACTAGTTCTCGAATTTCTAGATTTTAGACTAGTAAGTTTTTGCTATTTTTTAGCATGGGTCAACAGAGGTATTTTTGAGTGATTCCAATTGGAATGGAGACCTAAGACATCATAGTCAATAAAAAAAAAATTCCCATCTAATTTGGATTTAATTTTCTTGGTCATTCAGTGAATTATAGTTTCTTGTAGAAAATTTGTTGCTTCCTGTAGTACTCTTCCACCATGTATATACTCACCTAGATTTGCCCAAAAATATTTTTTTTGGTCCCTTAGGGTTAAGTCATGACCCCTAGGCTCTAAATAAATGGTTGAGGAAGAATAAACACCAATTAAGACATTCTTTTTTCCAATGTAGATTAGGCCTATTTATTTGAATTCATGCTCTTAGGATTTCAATTACAATTTGTTGTTCTTACTTATGATTAATTTCTTTTCCAAAGTAAAATTTTCATTTATGAAATTAGTTTAGGATTGGATTTCCTTACATTCACTCCAGTACATCGTGACAATAAAGGAAGGACACATTGTATGTTGCACATATAGTGTCGATGCCTCTTAAGTTTGTACGAACCTCAGGTTGATAATTAAAGTAGGTAGCCTTGGGAGTTGCAACATTCTTGTTGCAATGCCAAGGCTCATCACTGAATTCAAGTCAATCTTTTTGAAATATCTGGACCCTTTGAGATGGTCCAAAAGGTCATCAATCTGTGGGATTGGGTACCTATTCTGGACAGTGATCTTGTTTAGCGCCTGATAATCAATACAAAGCCTCTAGGTCCCATCCTTCTTTTGTATCAATACAATCGGGTTCCCACAAGATGATGAGTTTGGCCTGATGTGCCCTTTCTGAAATAGTTCTTGAATCTACCTCTTGATCTCATCGTTCTCCAGAACAGAGCGTCGATAGATCAATTCATTGGGTAGTGGTGTGCCTGAGGTCATATCGATGGAGTGCTTGACTTAACAATGCATAGGTACCCTTGTGGGTGAGGCGAAAATATCCATGTACTCCTCCATGACCTTGTCCATATGTTGTTGTTGTGCAGAGGAGCCCTTACTAGAAGTTGTGGCCAAAACCTTCTTCTTTCCTTAGGGGCAAATCATAAGGAAAAAAAAATTCCTGGTCTAGGAAATGATCTCACTGCATTGCTTTGCAGTGATCAAAGAGATGATGGTAGGCGAGGCTACCTATGGTATTCTATACAACTTATTAGCCAAATTAATAATCATAGAGCGAGCTCTAGACTCATATACAACATGTCGCTTCCACAAGTATGGTTTTCCTAACAATACATCACAAAATTCAAGAGGATAAATGTCACATAGTACCTCATCCGTGAAGGGCTTGATGCTATAGGGAAGGCGACATTGTTGGCTGACATGAAGATCTCTTCCTTGGTGAAGCCACTCGATGGTGTATGATTGTGGATGTGCTATATTATTTAGGCCTAGACGCTTCATGACCTCTGCTGAAGTGAGGTTCTTTTGGCTCCCACTATTGACAATGAACTGCAACACAAAACCCTTCACCCACATCTGTGAGTGGAAGAGGTGTTCCCCCACCTCTGGATCTTGGTGGTGGCCATGGTGGCACTAGGCTCCACATCAATGATATGCTTCCCTTTGTTAGTTCCCTTATCGGGTTCTGATTCAAAGTCGGAAGCTACGTCTGATTCGGAAGCCTTCAGCGTAGCCACCAATGACTGCTTGGCCCGACATTCACTTCTATTGTGAGTGGAGCTCTAATGGAACTCATACCATTTTACCATATCCTTCTTCATCTTCGAGGTGTT
This sequence comes from Pinus taeda, assembly GCA_000404065.3. Taxonomy (NCBI): domain Eukaryota; kingdom Viridiplantae; phylum Streptophyta; class Pinopsida; order Pinales; family Pinaceae; genus Pinus; species Pinus taeda. The sequence goes on along the minus strand of APFE030818744.1, from coordinate 68,285 downwards.
GTTATTTGCTTACAGCTTCAGTAGCCTATCCTGGGTAGCACCACCTTGGCTTGGTCCTTTATTCTGTGATTTGGGGGCACCTTTTCCTTGCTTTGGATTTGCAGATCCAAAGTCCCGCTTCTTCTGTTTAAACTTCTACTCAATATTGATAGTGTATCGATACGTTGTGCCAAACGAGGAAATATCCAGGAACTCCATCTCGTCCTAGATGCACTTGTGTAGATAATTTTGGTACTTAAGCACCAAAATCTGCTCAGTATCCTTGATACCCAGCTTTGTGCGAAGGGTATGGAAAGTATTTGTGAACTCTTGCACATCTTGGTCCCTTTCCTGTCGTAGCGTGGTCCACTTTATGTATTTTTCTTCATAGCTCCTAACATGGTAATATTGTTTCTTGATGGCATCTCAGAAAGAATTTCAAGTGGGTGTGGCTGAAAACAATGAAGGTTCACTCTCGTCCTTTTGTTCACAGTAGGTTTCCCACCAATCCTTGATGTGTGGGGTGGCTTTCGGAAGTGAAAAGGTAACCTTTTCCTGATTCGAAAAGTCGTGAACTAAAAAATATCCTTCTTATAGATTTAACCATTTATCTACAGTGTCTGCATATATTAGGCCTTCAAATATGGGAATATCGAAGTTAACTTGTACCTTGAAAGGAGTGGCACCTCCAGAGTAGTTGCTAGATGAAGATGCATCGTCTATGGGTAGTCGTCGAAGGATCTGGGAAAAGTTGTCCATCATCGAGAAACATTTTGAAAGGATATCCTGCCCCCTCATCTTTCTTTTCTTCCACCATGGGAGGTCATTGGTCTTTTCGAGACTGATCTTACAAAGATTCAACCAAATCAATCCCTAACTCCTTATAACTTGACCTTGTTGGGGACATGCAAAGAAAAATTGAGAAAGAGAAGATCGCTTTGATACCACTAATCCAAACTTAAACAAGAATGCAACAACGTACATATATAATCATAAACGCAAAGATCCAACAAAAAAACACTTAATTTCATTAATAGAAAAATGTTGAACTATGCTTACAAACATAATGAAAATAAGATAGCTCAGATGATGGTAGCTTATCTCTAAGAAGAGATGTGGCGACTACATGCCTCTGAACTGTGTTACAATGAGGCTGAAGGGCCTATTTATTATTGGAAAACATGAGAAAACCCTAAACAACCAAAACCCTAACCCAAGAGATGTAACACCAAACGTTTGTGGGCCTCGTTGGGGTTAGTTTGGCAGCCAACTTCCCGGGGTTGTAACTTGGTCATATTATCTCTGTTTGGCATGTACGATACCTTATTAGAAAGGTCTTGTCGAGTACTACCGATTTTTCCCCAACCCTTGCTTACGACCATGAGCTTGCCATGGACCCTAAAAAAATTTCATTTAGGGGGTCAAAATTGCTCCGAAAGTTAAGAACCCAAAGCCTACTAAAAATAGTAAATTCTGAAATGAACAAGGAAACATATGAACACTCGGGGTTCTAGGTGGAATAGGTGGGCGGCCACTAATATCCACCTGGATCAACAGACCACCATATTGATAGACCAGAGAAAATATGTCAAGTATGTCATTTACAAAAAATGGAGATCGAGGTGTACTTCATTTTTGGATGCCGTGTCTACTACAAGATCAGAGAAAGGTTTTATTGCTTGTTCAAATATTCTCAAACCCTTGCTGAATTTTTCAGGTATCTTGATCAAAGATGTTTGGCTCTATACATGTAGTTAGGTTTCGAGCACATATTCTTCAGCCTCCCATTAGACCTAATCCAAGTGGATATTGGTGGCCATCCACCTATTCCACTTGGACCCCCACCATTGTCTCTTTCAGTTTTTAAGTTTCCTTAATTGTAGCACAGTTTACTATTTTTGGCAGTTTTTCAGGTCTTGAACTTTCGGAGTCATTTTAAGGCCCTAAACGACGTTTTTTGGGAAACCTAGGTCAAATATGAGTCCTTGGTTGATTTTTTCCACTCAAAAGATGTAGTCCTTGGATAGATATTTCTAACGAGGTATTTTGCATGTTAAACAGAGATCCTATGCCAAAGTTACAACCCCAGGAAGTTGATGTACCAATTTACCCAAACATGGCCCATAGTTTTGGCGCTTCATATTCTAGGGTTAGGTTTTTGGATGTTTAGGGTTTTCCACTATTTTTTAATAATAAATAGGCCTTCAAGCCTTATTGTCACAGTTTATAGGCATGTAGTCGCCACATCTCTCCTTCGAGATAAGCTACCATCACCCGAGCTAGTTTTATCTTCTTTCTGTTTGTAAGCATGTTTCAGTATTTGAAATTAATGAAATGAAGTGTTATTTTTTATGCATCTCTGTATTTATGGTTATATCTGTAATTTTTTGAGTTCATATTTAAGTTCAGATCAAGCCTAGACCCCACACAGAGGATCATGACATTTTTTAAGGTACTACCTTCAGAAAGGAGAACCAAGAGACTGACTGATACCAGTACATATCCAGAATATAGATCAATGAGGATCCATGTGACTTCACCCCACCACAAGAGATCTCAACAAAATATCCATCTCAAACCCGTTCCTAAGAGATAGACTAGGTCCTCTAGACCTTAGCAGTGTGCGAACTCCCCGAGGCAACAATTTGTGGAAACTATGCACTTTCCATCGACTCTTCATTGGGTCAACAAAATTTGTTGAGTTCCCTTCAATGTTATTCATTCAACCTTGAATGTTAGGAGAGATGGATCTGATCTTCAGAACCATTAGCTCCCGAATCTTCTTCATCGAGGCATTTTATGCATCGTATATTTTATGTTCATGTATTGTATATTTTATACTTCATGCATTATATCTTTTATATTCATGCATTGTGTCTTTTATCGGAGATCGTTTGGTTCTCCCGCATTACACAAATATCATTTTACTCAACAGTCCCTTTGACCTACTTTGTGGTCAATAGTTGGACATACATAAAATTATCTTATCTTATCTCCATACATGAATCAAATTTTGTAACTGCAACAAGATTCCCTACCTGTTCTGAATTGTTCTGAATTGTCTGCTTCATATTTCAAACCAGATCCCTCATTCGAACCTTGATAATAGCCAATTTCCCCTCAGAGGTTCTCACAAAAATCTGAAACATCTTCTTCATGACCAAATCTGAATAAGGATCCTCCAGATCCAATTTTGTTTGACAATCTAAGGTTTTCATGAGAACTTGAAGTAGAACCTCCTTCCTTTACTAGATCAAGTTTTTGACATTTACCAACCCCAATTTCAATTCCTTCAACCTCAGATCCAAGCACCATGAGGTTAGAGGGTTCCATTGAACTGCACAAGTGTCTTTTGGAATTTCGTTTTGGATTCAACATGAAAACATGGCTTCAACATAATAACCTTCTTGCAATTTTCATAAGTTGGCCAAATCTTGCATAAAGGCACAATATTAACCATGGCTCTTGTTAAACACACATGGGCAGCAACATCATCTGAAGGGTAAAACATGAGAATATATTCTTATTAACAAGAGATATACATTTAAAGTACATGGTTTGACCATTGGGTTCCACATCCCAAGGTCTCTTGGACTCCTTTTGTCTATTCGGCTTCCACACTAACTCGTTGAGGATTAGGTGTCCAACATTCCCCACCTTAATCCGAAGGGTTATGTATGAGTCCAAGAAGAGAGTTGTAATACAAAATGTGCAAAAATGCATGGAAACACTAGGTTGAATGTGCTCTCTAAAATGTTGGTGTAAAGGGTGGTGGTTTAAGGATGACCACCAACACTGGAACGCTTAGTGTAGTTCCCATAACTCTTCCAAAACTGGAAAGAAGTTGAAGTCTTCTGTTAGAGGAAGTGCTCCTATTGTTTTGAAGAGGGAAACCTTCAACCATGAAAGGGAGGTCTCACCCATCATAAAAGGGAGAACTTCAACCTAAAAATGGAAGTCTCAACCTGTGATGGTTTAAGGACAACCAACAACTTTGGAATGCTTAATGCAATTCCTGAAACTCTTCCAAATCTGGCAAGAAGATGAAGTCTTCTGCTAGAGGAAGTGTCCTCAATTTTTTTCCTGGAATACTTCCGAAACTGGCAAGAAGCTAAGTCTTCTACTAGAGGAAGTGTCCCAGATTACCAACTGAAGGCACGCTCAGGGGCATCTTTGTTTCTGGCTACAACTCTGAAATAGGTGTGGTAGGTTGTGGCTCAAGCTTGCTTATTGTGACTTTGAAGCTTGTAGATGACCATCATTTCCCCCCCTGTCAGATACAAGGCGAGATGATGGAGAAAACTCAACTGCAAGATTGTTCAATACTCTGGAACAAGTTCTGACATGTGATTGGAATATCTTCTTGGTTTTTGATGCCCATTTCCAAGAAGCGATCCATCTAAGATGAATCTTTGTTCTTGCAGGACGTTTGTTTCTGAAGCATCTGTGTGAAGAATGGGTGGTTTTATGACAGTTCTTACATGGATAAAGATCAAAACAGTGATCTTTCAGATGGCCAACTTGGTCACAGTGTTGGCATTTCACAATCTGTTGTGGTTGTTGTTGTTGTGGAAGAGGGGCAGAGTCTGGAACAGATGGAGGTGAACGGTCATGAAGGAATCTAACACTCTGAAACTAAATGGGCTTTGAAGAGTCTATAATATGAAAGGACAAGTCCTTCTCATATCCAAGACTAGTTATGTGCTTGTTGTGGACAAGTTGTTCCCAAGGTTTGATGATGGGCTTGGGAAGTGGAGACTGAGTTTCTACATCTGCATGTACAATTGCTGCTTTATTAGGTACTAAATCTGAACCAACTGTAACATTATTGACTTTCTTCTGATGGGTTGCAGTCTCAATGTTCTGAACAGAAACATGTTCAGAATGACTCCTCTATTTTAGTTCTTCTTGCTGTAGCTGAGATTCGAGTTGCAAAAAATCAATTTTCTCTTGTGCATTTTGTAGATAGACTTGAATGTCTGTGAGAGAAACTTTGTTGACTTTTAATGTATCATGATTAGTAGATAATATGAGAGTTTTGAGGAACTCTAATACTTCACTGGTTCTGGCCATTTTTTCTTCAATGTCAGATTTACACCTTAAAAACTGATCACAACTAGTATTCAATGCATAAAAGTAATGCGTATTCACAATACACAACAATATCCTTTATAAATGTGCAGAAAATGAATCAAGGAATCATATATATGAGTTTTAAATACAATGCCACAACTGGGGTAGCAGCAACTGTAAACTTGCTTGGATCCTTCAAATACTCCTTTACTTTCAAAGCAGAAATGATGGCTATCAAAACTTCAACAAATATAGCACCATGTCATGGACAGTACTTGAATGCTCATATATAAATGCTTTGACTAGGGTACGAACAAATATTCTCTATTTTATAGCCTAAATCTACCTCAAGCTGAGAAAGGCAGGTCTAGGGTAACATCAAACCACGCTTAACCTGGTAGCTAGCCCTACCAAGTCGGGAGAGGGCTCTCTCCTTGTCAATCTCAAAGAAAATATGGCAAGTGGGGCTTGAGATGACTAATATGAATACTAATTTTAGGCTAGGTATATGCTCATAGGATTTTCATTAACTTTCATGGTTTATTGCTAGATCAGATGAGGAAAGCAGCTTTGGGTCTGGGAAATCAACTCAATTTTGCATAGGTTTCCATGGGGCGAGGTAGGTAAGTGTTTTAGAACTTTGAAATGAATGTGATGGTGTGTCTAAATATTGGTGAGGAGTTGGAGAGGGCATGCAAATTTCATGAGTCCTCTTCAAACAGCAGAAAACATTTACAACTAAATAAAACCCCAAGGCAGAGCACTAAACATCAATGGATTCCACCCTTTAATCTTGATTCATTTAGTTATGCAGAAAAAGATAGATGATGGCACATATACACATAAGATAAACTGAATAATAGAGGAGAAAACAATGCTAATTCACATTACCACAAGAATCCCATAAAATGCTGCAAAACCATAGTTCATTTCCTTGCCAAATTGCAGAAGTGATTTATAATAGTGCTCAATGCATCCACAAGAGTCCAACCTTGACAAATGACTAAGAAAGTACAAGATATAGGCATCAAACCACCTATGCTAGCCATCAGGGGTCAAATCCATGAGTCAAGGAGCTGTTTCAACAAGATCTAAACTAGGAACTGAAAAATAGGTAGTGGAACAGCTTGCCTCTAAAATTATGGAAACTAATTCATTCATTATCAAAACAACTCTAACTGATGTATCTACCTCCTCAGGTCATTTTCATCATTTTTACATTATGGTACATCAAGTTACATCATATTACAACATGAATTTATCGAAGAGAGAAGAAAAAGTCAAACTGGTAGAAAACTAGGCGAAATTCTGAGCAAATAGGCAAAACTGGCAAATTTTTCTCCTATCCGTAGCGCCACTGATTCTATGCATAATGCTTTTTCCAGACTAGTTTTGGAAGGCTTCCCGAAGTCCAAATCAGGTGCAGAATAGCTAATTGGAAAAATTAGTGAGTCTACTTTCTGGGACAACTTGAATTTTTTTATTTGGAGTCAATTTTCCCCTCCAAAAATGAAATCTCCAAAGACTAGTTCCTGTGTGGCAAAAAAGTGGCAGAGAGGGCACTTTTTGGGTGTTTTTGGCCCTTTTGGAGGTCCAGAACTTGTCAAAATTTCTCTGCCATTTATGAGCATGCATAACTTTTCATGGTGATTCCAAAAATGTAAAGTTTTTTGCAAATGGAGGCCCCCATCAAAAGCGCGCACCTGCTGAAGAAACCTGTTTTTTACATTAAAATTTCAAAATTTAAAAAAAAAATCTCCAAATTTCTTGAAATTTGGCATGAGTGATCCTTGTTAGGTGCTTTTATGGGCTAATGATGCTTCATACAAGATCTTTGAGTTCATCATGCTCTTTCTTGTTCCTCAAAACTCTTCTTAGCTTGGCCTTTAGCCTCTTTGTCCTTGCATTACAAATTTTTTTCCTTGATGATCAAATCTTTGACACTCCTTGGATTTTGAGCATCCAAGTCCATGACACTCACCTCTTGTGCCACCTCATGGTCCACAAGGACAAAATCTCCATAATCGTTGTCCATTGGCTTGATTGACTATAAATGCTAGTGAGGAAAGAAAGGTACTGTGGGTGAATGATGAGTATGAAGAGATTTTGAAATGTGAGGTAAGTGGTGTGTATAAGGAAGTGAATGCTAAGAGGAAGGGTTTCTTTTGGGAAATGAGGGAAGTGAATGATATTATGAATGTAGATGAGGAAATGGGAAATGGGATTTTAGGGTTTTGGGGATAGAATGAAGGGTTAGGGTTTGGTAAATGAGAATAGGGGGGTAGTGAGTGCTAATGATTTTGGGAAAGGGAAAGAGGAAGGGATTTAGGGAAATTTAGTGTAAGGGAATGGGGTGTAGGAAGATAACCTAAGGGAATAAAAACAACAAAATACAATACCCTATGCAAATTTTACAAGACAATTTGGAGGATAGCTAGGGTTTTAGCTTTAGAGACATACAAATCACCACAACTCATGAAAAACTTCTTGCTAGACCAAATGAGAAGCTTCACTTACTTGATGAGAGGTCAATTGTCAAATATGAAGCAGAGGAAGGTGATGGAAATCACTTTGAAGCTCAATAGATAGGTGTGTAGTGCTACCTCCCAGGTGCGTAGCGCACTTTGTATGCGTAGCACCCAAACAAAACTCAGTGTAAAACCTGCACCAGGTGTGTAGCACCAATTCTATGTGTAGCACCAGCTGATAGGTGCGTAGCTCTTTTTGCAGGACACTTTTGGAGGCCTTCCCAGTGTCCAAATTGGGCGTGCCATAGCTATTTGGAAATCTTATCGAGTCTAATTTCCAAAACAGCTTGAATTTTTGAATTTGGAGTTCATTTGCCTTATCAAAAGTCCAATCTCCCAAGACTGGTCAAAATGTGCAAAATGAGGTTGCCTAAATGTAGAGTGCTGTTGCAGTCAACTTTTGAAGGTCTTCCTCAACTCCAAATTGAGCTCATGATAGCTCATTGGAAATTTATTTGTGTATAGTTATCATTTAACTCATCAAGCAAGCCATTTGGCCAACCAAGCTAGGAGAAAGCTTGATTTTCTCAAGGCCACTCCAGAGGTGCAACAACCCTCTTGAAGCAACTTTATTTTTGACATTTCTCTACAACCATGACACCTGTGTAAAAAATGAACGAGGTTTTTCTTCCTTGGACTATTATGGACAAAAAAAAAATCTCCATTTTTCCAAATTAATTTTTTATTTCTCATAAACATCATTTGAATAAAACCTATCCCGATGTGTGGAACAGGGGATTTGTCGAAATGAAGTGAAATGAAGGGGATAAGGGGCTTCTAAATTGTTAAGAAAATTTTGAGAAGTAGGGAGGGATGTTATAAAATAGGGGAAAGTTGAATTTTAAAGATTGAGTGAGGGGAAGGGGTCCAAAAGGGCTAAATATAGGCCTAGCCTAGAAAATTGTCAAATTGTAGCAAGAAACTAGGGTTTGTGGGAAAATGAGGAATTTGAGGGATATCAGTGACGGGAAGTGTTTAAGAAGGTATATTAAGGATAGGGGAAGGTTTATGAGTATTAGGACACAAGTTTTTTTGATGATTTGACCATCCAAGAAAAATTACCTTCAAAACCCTAGGAGAGGGAAATGAGCCTTACCCAAGTACAACTGAAGCACGAACAAGGTGTAAAATGACCTATTGGAACCTAAAATAATGATGAAAAATCTTTGAATGATGGTACACTCATCTGAATGGTGACATGGACCGACATTTGGACAACATTGAAAGGAGTGAAAACAAATCCTAGACCTAATACCTAGTGACCAGATTTTACTTGAAGACTTACTGAAATGACAAAATTTGACCTTGACACCCTAAGACCACTTTGTAAGAGCATATTTGATCACTAGTGGAAGGTTTCAAACACTGACACTAACACTCTGATCTTGCCTCTTTCTTCAAAGAAAACAATATGCCCTCATATATCACACAAAATTTATGGACAGCTAGGAGAGCATATGCTAGAATGAAATATATATAAAGAGTTGTTTTTTTTGTTTATTTATTTATTTTTAATTACATAAACAAAATCTGATATATATATGCACTGTCTATGATGGCATTAACTCATGGTTCGCTTCAGCATTGGAGATACCAGATTTGAGTAAGTTACTGGTTGATTTTTGGCTACCTCTTCAACACATATCTGCACCTCAGTATGACCAACACATCCTCTTCTAAAATAGTGACCATGTTCAGAAAAACCATGCAATAATCATTTGGAGGTAGCTTAAAACAATCCTCCTCAAGCAAGGAATATTTTATGGCCACAAAATTCCTTATAATTGAAATCTACTATATAGTAGAACCACACTTAGAAAAGTGATTATATAGTGGAACTTGGACAGTCAACTAAATAGCATATAATTTCTTGCACCAGTCATCAAATCTGCACTTCCATACCCACACAACTTGGAAATTTATGACCAGTGGACTGATATCACGCTCTAACTTGGTTGTGTAGTACGTTCACTTTTGGTTCTATGTGAAAAGAATGCGACCCAACTCACTCAGGAACTCGGCCTCTTAAGGCATGCACTCGGACAGTAAAGAAGAAGGGACTTGTCCCTCTATTTCTTCATTCATCCCTATCCACAATACATCGAACCAAAAGAAGGATGTATGAACACGTCTTCATTCTATCAATGAACTCGGCCAATGGTACTAAGGAATTCAACCCAATTTCAAAGAGGGAACTCCGCCATTTTCATGATTAGGAAATTGAGCCCCTTCACTGTTCAATACATTAAATGCATGACCAATACAATGCAGTCAACTTGTAAATAACTTATTGCTTCAATGCATTTCTTAACATTCCTCCATGAATTCGACTTCAAAGCATTTATCGTTGTCCGCAATATTTCAATCCAGTATGCGAGCGGGAGCTTGACCTTCATGGCAATAAAATTACATTTATCGAGAACATGGGAGCAACAGAGGACCAATTTGACAGTATAGATGTTTCAGACAATGAAATTGTTAAGCTAGACAACTTTCTTTATCTGAAGCGTCTGACCACATTGTTAATAAATAGCAATCGTATTACCAGCATCAAGCCCAATCTTGGATAATTTTTGCCAAAACTCCAGACACTAGTTCTTACAAATAATCGCCTTGTGAACTTGGTGGTTCTTGATCCACTCGCAACTCTTGTGAATTTGCAGACACTTAGCCTACTAGATAATATAGTTACAAAGAAACCAAACTATCGTCTGTATGTAATTAACAATTTGAAGAAGTTGTGGTTGCTCGACTTTAGAAAAGTAAAGAGGAAGGAGAGGTTGGAAGTAAAAAAGTTGTTTGCATCAAAGGAAGCTGAAGAGGAGGCTAGGAAGGAACCTTTTTTTTAAGAATCATATAAGAGATTTTTTATTTTTTTTTAACATCAGCATCATTCACCATTCAATGCATACCTTAACATGTCATAACGTAGTCCTACACATGTTCTAAATCAATTCATACAATATGGTGCATTGTGCACATAACAAGATTGTTTGCAACAAAGCGTATGGACATAATGAATGAGTTTCGATCATCGTACGCACAGGGTTTTGAATGCACACTCCAACAGACTGACCTCCAGGTTCAACCAAATGTAGTGACAACCTTCAACAGAGTTCACACACCATTCTTCAAATAATTTAAGCTTTTCAACACATCAAGTTGCAATACATTGCCTCAACGCAAAAGAAATATGACCCCTTCAACACACAAAAAATAATTGCTCCAGAACTCATCGCTGGCTTTCATAGCACGGTGTTTTGGTATCCAATGCAGAGCACAAATGCGGGATATTCAAGATTGCTTCAGCAGCTTGACGACATTCAACGCACAATCATTCAAATGAGAGTGATTCCAGGCACTGTCAGTAATCCAAGGCTTGTAACGGTCCCTTTGTATAGAAGTGCAATAACATGAATTATGATTGATTACAAGGCAGAGAATCGATAGAGTATATGGGCAGATATCCAAGCATTAAGCAGGGAGAGAGACAAATGATACCAGGAAAGTTCATGCTAACATTTTCTGCAACTAGAAGAGGCGGACAATTTAACTGTTATGACAACGGACAGTGGGAAACGTGGTTGTTTGACACGCAATACTGGAGTAACTGTGTGTAGAGATCAAATGAAATTGTGCCATTCAATGACAAGTTAGAGGTGCGTTTTTGCTAGGGCAGAGATGGCAGGTCTGAGCAAGGAGCATTTTTAGAAAATAGGTGAATAAAAATGGTGCTAGAGAAATAACAAGTTGCAGTTAAAATTTAGCTGAGAAAATATTCATGAGAAAATATTCTTGAAATGCAGAATTGATGGCAGAAATGATCTGCGCATAAAGGCCATAAAACAAATGGCTCACAGTAATTATGCAGGGTAGGAATACGTGTGCTCTGATATCATCAAACACACATGGGTAGCAACATAATCTGAAGGATAAAACATGAGAATATATTGTTATTACCAAGAGATATGCATTTATAGTACATGTTGGCCATTGGGTTCCACATCCCAAGGTCTCTTGGACTCCTTTTGTCTATTCGGCTTCCACACTAACCGATTGAGGATTAGGTGTCCAACAGATCTGTGATTGCAGAAGCGTTATCTATCACAATGGATATATACACGTTGTCTGAAACCCATCTCTCTGCACATAAACACATCTAGAGTTTTGAGGAAGAGATCCAATGTAGGGATGAAGCATGCGAATGAAAAATGCGATGTAGGTGTTAGAGTCGATCTGTTCAGCCCTCCGTCAAAGATCAAAACCTCTTTTGTTGCATTTCATTTTTAGGAGTCCCGCCCAGTCATCTGCATTCTATTAGGCACATGGATCATTTGACGAGAGTGGTTTTCCTCATGTCCCTCATGTCATTTACCTGTTGGTTCATGTTTGTCCATCAAAAAGGCATATACAGTCTTCTTTTCACTAAAAATTGCAAAAGGTTGTCTTAAGGGTTTTAGTGTCAAGTAGGTCTAGGGTTTCATTAGGGTTTTGTCAATAAATGCTTCATAGTGTCCAATAAGTACTAGCAAGCCATGAGGATGTTTCATCATCAATAAATTTCATCGACAAGTGTTTGAAAATCTGTTTTGAGGAAAAAACAGAGTATTTACCCTTTATTGTATTAAAATCATGTAAATTTTGTTTTCTTCATTGTAAATTCTTTCATCTACACCCTAGTTTAATTCCTTAGCCCAGAAGCTCCATCACCTGCAAAACAAGCAAAGCTCAGGTCATTTAGTTCATCACAAAGCTTAATGTCGTGATAAAGTCCAAAAAACAGAGTTTGAAAATAAAGTCATTTCAAAAACCATTGGAAAAAGGGGTTTTATGAGCCAAAAATCTAAAATCTCCTGGTTTATAAGCCATTTCTTCATTTCAAGAGTTCATTTGCAAAGTGGAAACAAGGCAAAGATATTTTGGGGCGAGCAAAGCAAAGTTGGAGAGAATCAGTCAAAAACCAGAGGCACGGCGCACTGGGCAGGAGGCGCAGCGCACTGGGTAGGAGGCGCGGCGCACTGGGCCTCAAACTGCAGTTCAAATTTGCACAGGCACAATGCATTGGTGAGGCACGGTGCATACAACTGAGAAGCCTGAAACTTCCCAAAGCTTGCTCCAATTTGCCCAAAACTTGTGGATTTTCGCTCATTCAAGTAGCTTAACCTTCTGTCATTGCTTCTCATCTAAATTTGATGGTGTTTGTTGCATGGTGAAGTGTGTTAAGGAAAGCAAACCCTATCTCTTCAAAATTTGCAAAGGAGATTGCTACTAGGGTTTTGTATTTGGCTGTTTTTCTCATCACTCCCTTATTGCATATTTTCCTTTCTCTCCTTATTCCCCAAATTCACATACCCCTAATCCCAAGTTCCCTTTCTCAAAATCCCAAATGCACCAAACCCTATTCTCATACTTAAAATTCCCAAACCCTAATGGTTGTCCTAAGAGCTTCATGTCACCATTCGGCATAGTGTACCATCATTCAGAGGGTTTTTATCATCATGCCAAGTTCCATTGGTTCATTGTATGCCTTGTTCATGCTTCAATTGTGCCTAGGTAAGGTCATTTCCTCTCCTACGGTTTTGAAGGAAATTTCTGTTGGATGGTAAAATCATCAGCAAAACTTGTATCCTGATGTTCATACACCTTCCCCTATCCTTAATGTACCTTATTAAACACTTCCCATCACTGAGATCCCCCGAATTCCTCATTTTTGCACAAACCCTAGTTTCTTGCTACAACTTGACAATTTTCTAGGCTAGGCCTGTGTTTTGCCTTTTTGGACCCCTTCCCCTCACTCAATCTTTGAAATTTGTTGGACACCCAACCCTAAATGGGTTAGTGTGGAAGCTGAATAGACTAAGTAGTCCAAGAGACCTTGGGATGTGAATCCCAACAATCACATAATGTACTATAAATATATATCACTTGTCAATAAAAATTGTATTGCATGTTTTATCTTTATATCTCTCTTGTTGTCCATGTGTGTTTAACATGGTATCAGAGCTATGATGTGTGGCCTGTGCAATTCCCTGAGCAACTGGTCTGAGCTGCCTTGAATAGCGTTGGCCCAGCCTTCATTACCTGTGCTCTGTCTGCCACACCTATGTTGCCCTGACATATTCTATTTATGATTTATGCATACGCTTAGAGACCAAAACGTTTCATATTCTCTGACCACTGACCATCCGTTTAAAAGCGTTGAGTGCCTGCCTGACATGGTATCATCCGTTTGAATGCGTTGAGTGTCGGCCTGACAACTATGACTATGCGGATGACTGATTCATAAACGTTTCTGCCATGGATGCGGGCTTTGCCAGAAAGTTGCAGTCTACGAGCCCTTTCTAGATTCCAATCCTGTGAAATGGCACGTTTTCTTTTGATAATGCTAGTAGCTGTGCAATTTCTTCCATGTTTTCAGAATTCTTACTCTGAAGTTCAGCAGCAGAATAAAATTCATCCATATCGTCCAAGGTTTTTGGATCTCTCCGTAAATTCGTATTGGATGTAAAAGAAAATGAACTAACATCAAAAGGTGGCTGTGTAGACACATGACCACTACCTTCCATACTTATATGCTGCTTCGGACAAATTTCATTGGGTGGCAGATTTTCTTTAGTTAATGCAGTTGCCTGTTCAGTGACTTTGCTAGTTTCCTTGAGCACCTCCTGTCTCAGTGCAAGATGTACAACTTGAGTTTTGAATGGATCAATTGATTCTTGTTTGATAAGACCCTTGAACAAATTGGGCATCAAAGAAGAAAGACTGTTGTGCTCGAATGGATCTTCTAGAGAAGAATGCAGTGGCTATGCTACTACAGATGGCATCACGGTGGCTCAAATCACCAGTCTTCGACATCCAAAATCTGAAATAAACCTGAGAGTCCCTCGAATAAGCTTGGACGTTCCTTGGCATTTCGCATTGAAATTGTTAGAGAAGAGCAGAGAGGATGGGCGAGAATTTGAAACAACATTCTCAATCCTTGGTCCGCAGGGAGCTTTAGTGCCTTGGTTCTTCACTGCCACAAACAAGCCGATAACGCTTTGAATGTGGGAGGGGAAATTCCACGGTAGGCTTCCATATGTATGTTTCTTCTGATTTCCCTCCTCACTGGTTTATCTACACATTTCTTGGTATGGGCATTGTCTTGTGTTTGATTACATGCTCAGGTCATGTTGCTGCTGAGACTGCGAATGGACACTGCCTTTTCTGGTTACATGTTATCTGTTAGCTTGCTCCTAATTCATATTCTGCCGAAATAATTTGTTCACTAATACGACGCCTTCCATTCTTTATCCATTTCTTGTAACTCTGTGTTTAAATCATTTGACGGGGAGGCATGAATCTTGTGAATCCTACAAACATTGAGCACATCATTTGTAATTACTATATCATAACCACCAATCCTGCAAATGTTGAGCACATCCTCAGATCTAATTTTGCAAACTACATCAAGGGAAAGTGGCATTATGATATTTTCAAAGAGTTTCTAGGGGATGGTATTTTCAACGCTGATGGGAAGCCATGAAGACAACAGTGGAAATTCGCTACTCACGGATTCGTCAACAAAGTTTTGAAAGATTTCAGCAGTGTTGTTTTTCGGGAGACTGCGGTGAAACTCTCCAGAATCCTACTAGAAGCTTGTAGAACAAGCCCAATAGTAGAGATGCAGGGCCTCATGCTGAAAACAACAATGGGGTGGATATCAACCACTTATCAAATACCAACATCGGAGAAGAGGCATCTTTTGCAATTGTTGTTGATGTCGTAGTTACTGCACTTCAGTTTCGTTTCTTTGGTGTTACTTGGAAGCTAAAAAGATACTTCAATATTCTTTCAGAGGCCACCCTGAAGGGTAACATTAAAACGGTGGATGACTTTGTCTCTAAAGTTATTCAAAGAAGAAAACAGGAAATTTCTCTATGAAAAACTTTGTAAGGGAATATTCACAACAACCTTGGTCTTGATTTAGAACTTGTGTTTTCACATTTTTACCGTCTGCTAGCGCCGGTACTCAAAACTTTGTCTCTCTGTAATTGTCCTCCAAATATATTTGTTGGTGAAACGAGATATGTTGTCTCGCTTTATTGCATTAACTGAGGAACAACGAGAGAAATACTCTAACAAGGATCTTCGAGGTTTCGTTGGTTTCCATCAAGTTTTGTGGAGAAGCGTGAGCGTGTTCTAGCCAGCAAGATCTGATTTTTCTGATGGTTGGTAGGTTTTGAAGGATATGTCAATGCTTTATATTGCCGCCTGAATCCATTGATTCATTGGTAGACTTTTGAAATTGCTTTGAGAATATCAGTTTGGTTTTGCTTTCAACCATATGTTTATTCCCCAGTCTTCAAAATTTGAGATCTTTGTGGAGAAATTACACCAGATTTAATTGTGCTCTGAAATATCAAGGTGTCAAGGGTGAGTTTGTGTTCCAAATATATCGCCTATGCCAAATTAATCAAGGAGTCAAATTGGAGGCTGAAATACTCATTATATCCATAGGTGATCTGCATCTAAATTGTATTCAAGTACATTAAAGTAGTGAGTCATTTGCTACATTGAAATTGATACTGTGATGTCTGGTATCCTGCTACTCATCTAATAGTTGCAATTATTTATCATTTTATAGACCAATTTGTAGCTGAAGATAACATCACTTCTCTGATTATATTGGTCTGAAATGGATAGAATAGATGATGTATTGA
>APFE030818744.1:37043-50569 GCA_000404065.3 Pinus taeda | reverse complement strand
TGTATTATAGCTCTCTTCTTGGACTCATACATAACCCTTCGGATTAAGGGGGGGAATGTTGGACACCTAATCCTAATTGGGTTAGTGTGGAAGCTGAATAGACTAAGTAGTCCAAGAGACCTTGGGATGTGAATCCCAACGGTCACATAATGTACTATAAATGTATATCACTTGTCAATAAAAATTGTATTGCATGTTTTATCTTTATATCTCTCTTGCCGTCCATGTTTGTTTAACAAAATTCAACTTTCCCCTACTTCCTAACATCCCTCCCTATTTTCCACAATTTTCTCAAGAATTTAGAAGCCCTTTATTCCCTTCATTTCACTCCAATTCGACAAATCCCCTGTTCCACATATTAGGATAGGTTTTACTCCAATGATGTTTCTGAGCAATAGAAGATTAATTTTAGAAAATTGAGAGAGGTTTTTGTCCAACATAGGACAAGGAATAAAAACCTCCTTAACTTTTTACACAGGTGTCATGGTTTTAGAGAAATGTCAAAAATACAGTTGCCTCGGGAGAATTGATGCACCTCTAAAGCGACCTTGGGAAAATCAAGTTTTCACCTATCTTGGTTGGCCAAATGACTTTCTTGATGCATCTAATGATAACTAGACACAAATATATTTCCAATGAGCTATCATGAGCTCAATTTGGAGTTGTGGAAGACCTTCAAAAGTTGACTGCAACAGCACTCTGCCTTGAGGCAGCCTCATTTGGTACATTTTTACCACTCTTGGGAGATTTAATTTTTGACAGGGAAAATGAATTTAAAATTGAAAAATTGCACTTTTATTGGAAAATAGACTCAATAATATTTCCAATGAGCTATCATGTGCACAATTTGGACACCAGGAATGTCCTCAAAACTGGTCTGCAAAAGGGTGCTACGCACAGAAATTTTTAACACAGGGTTTTCTGTTCTATGCGCCGCGCCACGTGGCGCTCGCTTTTGCTAGAGGGATCCAAATCACAAAAACTTTGCATTTCTAGATTTTTCATGATAAATTATGCTCGCCTACCTATGGTCAAGAAATTTGGGCAGGTTTTGAACCCTCAAAGAGGTCAAAAACACTCAAAAAATGACCTCACTGCCCCTATTTTGACACACAGGAAGCAGTCTTGGGAGATTGGATATTTGGAGGGGAAAATGGACACCAAATCTAGAAATGCCACTTGGGTTGGAAAGTAGACAGGCAGGGCTTTCCAACGAGCTATCATGAACTCAATTTGGACTTCAGGAAGGGCCTAAAACTCAGCTCCAAAGTTGCGATATGCATAGCGATTTTGGGTGCGACGCATAGAGAATTTTGGCCTATTTTTCACTCTTCAGCTCAAAAATTCGCCCAGTTTTGACTAGTTTCACTTTTTAATGTAACTCTTGATCTACCATGATGTAATTTCATAACCATTATGTAATTTTGGTACTTATTTACTTGTTCTAGAGGATTCATTCACTAAAAAGTGAAAATTAAATGAATGAATCAGTTTCCTTCCATATAGAGGCAAGTTGTTTGATTGCCTAGATTTCAGTGCCTTGTTTAGAATTGGTTGAAACAGCTCCTATAATGATGAGCTCGACCCCTAGAGGAATGGTAATGGGTTAGGATGGTCTATATCATGTATTTTCTGAGTCATTTTCAGGGTTGGACACTTGGGATTGCTTGGCACTTCATTGTACATTTGATTTCTGCATTTTTGGCAAAGGAAAGACTAGGGTTTTGTAGCACTTGTTGGGATCCATGTGGCACTATGTTTTGATGGTGTTTTTCTTCATGTAATTTTCAGTTCATTGATGTTTTATGTATGCCATTTCCCTTCTCTTTGCTTCTGAAATTAAACAAATTGAGTGACAAAGGTAGAATTCACTAGCTTATGGTGC
The DNA here is from genome assembly GCA_000404065.3 of Pinus taeda. NCBI lineage: Eukaryota > Viridiplantae > Streptophyta > Pinopsida > Pinales > Pinaceae > Pinus > Pinus taeda. The sequence continues at coordinate 48,684 of APFE030818744.1, read as the reverse complement.
TCTGCCCTAAAATTTGTTTAGTTTTACATATTTTCATCTGTTTGGAGAGGATTCTTGCAGCCTCTTGCCCTCTTCAGATCCTCAGCGATATTTTCTTACCATTCATTTAATCTAAAGCATCAAAATTATTGCCTACCTTCCCCCACCAGAACTCTGCAAAAATTTGGCCTCATCCCCGGACACCCAAATTTGCCTTTCCCTTTTTCCAACAAAAAACCCCCAAAAACTCAAATTAAATCCTTTCACTTCATACCTAGCCTAAGATCAATTTTTAAATCAATCATCTCAAGACCCATCGATTATCTTTTGCTGAGTTTGACCCGGAGATAGCCCTCTCCTATCCTCGTAGGGCTAGCTACGAGGCTGAGCGTGGTTTGATGTGGACCTAGAATCTTACCTTTTCAGCCTGAGGTAAATCTAGGCTCTAACAGTAGGAAACCCTAGCACTTCTCACATCCATCGTATCTGTCCAACCACATGGAGTTGTTTTGATATTTAGTTAAATTTTAAAAATAATTTATAGGTGTTGTTTTTAATTATTTAAAATTTTAATTAAGATTTAAAAATAACTTATTACATATTGTTTTTAATTATTTAAAACTTGTTTAATTAAGATTTATTGTAATTACAGTAATAGATATGTCTATTAAAATAAGATGTCTAAAATTTTAATTTAAGTATTAAGTAGATGGTATGGATTTAACCTCCACGTTTTAGAATATTTTTAATTATGCCAATAGACATGTCTATTTTGAAATTGAGTTTTCAGAAGTTTAATTTAATTATCAATAATTATTAAGTAGATGGTAGAGATTTAGTCTCCATGGAATATTTTAGAATATTTTTAGTAAATACACAAATTAAAAGTAGTTATGATTTTTTTTCTCTTTTAATTAAATTGATTTACTAAAAAAAAGTCATATGAACAAGTGTCATATGAAATGAGTTATGACTTTTTGAGCATGTGGTATCAACAAACCATGGTATTGGTCCACAATATAAGAATCTCTCTGGTAAAGTAGAAGTCAATCTCAGTGGATAAGAATCTTGTTCCATATTTTTTCAAATGTATATGTGTTTAACTTATATATTAATTTTATTTATAATTAATAATAATAATAATTTAAAATAAAGTTAAAGTTAGTTAGTTCCATAATGTTTTATGAAGTAAATGCTTTGATGTTTATTATGGATTGATACTTTTTGGCATTCACCATTGATTTAATTTATATGGTTGAGCTATTAGTAGTCATAAATCAAGGATTAAAATATCTTAAAAGTAGTTATGCCCTTTCCATCTTTTTAATTAAATTGATTAATTGAAAAAATGTCATATGAACATGAATTATGGTTTTTTGGGCAATGTGGTATTAGTGAGTCATGGCATTGACACAAAGGCTATTTACATGTTAAGAATTTACATGACAAAGTGAGAGTGAATCTCCATGGTTAAGAATCTTGTTACATGTATGTTTAATTCATGTATTAATTCTTTTTAAAATTACTAATAATAAAATAATTTAAAATAAAATTATCACTAAGCTAATTTTTATGATTTTTTTAATCTCGTTATGAAATGTAGCACTAGATAGGTTTTTTGATGTCTATCTATGTTTACCAACCACTTAATTTATATGACTGTTCTAGTTTTATCCAAAACCACTCATTAAAAAGTAAACTTTTTTATTATGTTGACATGCATCCTCTTATTGAAAGTTGGTGGATTAATCTTTCTTTTAATCCAAATCTATCTTATGGTCATAAATGAAAGACACTGGCATATTCTCATCTTCTCTTATACATCAATGGAGGAATTTTAAATATTAACTAGCTTGCGTTTCTGAATCTATGTTTATCTTTTCACGTTTAGATAATGCAATTATGAAATTATCAAATAACAAACGGCATTGTGTGTGTGAATACATGTTTACCTTTTCATCTTTACTTTATATTAGCACAACCATATAAATTAAATGGTTGGTAAATGTTGATATACATCGATCCATAATAAACATCAAAACACTTATTTCATGATACATCTACCAATTTTTTTAATTTTTTCTAGTGAATTAGTTTTGTATTGCCTCAAAAAACCATAAAATCATTACATCCATCATATAAGCATAATCCACTTGTGCCATTCATAGGTGATCTCAACCTTCCACCCGAGAAACGAGATATATTGATCACCTACCAACAATAGAGTCCAAGCAAAACATACTAGGATCTTGAAAATAGCAACCCTATCTATAACATTCTTACTGGGATAACTACTGCATAAATACAAAGCAGAAAACATCATTATGAAGAGGTCACTAAGACAGGGATTTTGGAATTGGAGCCAGCATGGTTGTATGCTTCTCCTTACATTGAAGGTGGTTGTCCATGTGAACTATACAAGCATCTAGTCGTTCCAAGTAGAAGCGTTGATATCTTTGAGCATGTTTGACGTCCTCCAAGACTGCAAAGATGTTGTATTGTTCCTCCTATTTTTCTTTTTAGACATAGCCCATGATATTTTTCACCTACCAATGTAGATTGAAAGAGTTTAAATATTTCTTCCATCGACCCCTGGTATTACTAGGGTCAGGAACCCAATGGGAAATCTCTTCAATGATATCAATTAGAGAAGGCCTTCCTATCAACATTAGACAAGGATTCAATATGTTGAATTTTAGACTGAATTTTAGAAGGAGTAGCTAAATTTAAGATAGTCGCAGCCTCCTCTACCTTGCCTTAGGCTTGAGATCTACCCTAAAAGCCATGACCACCCTTGCCTCAGTGATTGTGCATGCATTGCCGAGGCATAATGACCAGGAGGGGATAACAATAAGAATTTGAGCTAAATTTTGGACACCACATGTAGCATAGAAAAAAACCAAAATATAACAATGATAAAATAGACCACAAGAAGAGGATCACCCCAAATAATCTCACCCAATAGGATTTGCAACTATAACTAAGGGTCAATGAATAAGAAAAGGCCAACAAGATGTATAAATGAAGAGGAATAGTGATTGTTTCCACCGAATATAATACCAGATACCACCAGAGTAGACTAACCATAAGCTAGATCTAATAACCATAAAACGATCTATAGAAATAGTAGGATATAATCTACCAAGCACAAAAGTTACCACGGTGAATGTAGTCTAGATCTTCAACCATCTCAACTGTCGATGAAGAGTCAGTGTGACAACAATTAGATGATCAGTGAAGACCAAGTTTAGAGGGTAAACTTGCGTCTCATGAATTTCACTAGCATGGAGGATTCCTTGACCTCCTAGAGGCATTTTGCGTTTGGTCTTCAGATTTCTTCTCATCCAAACATCATTCCCCGATGAAACGCCCTCAAAATCCCAGTCTTCCCCAAGCCCAAGATAAATGGAAAACCAACACCCACTCAAAGGAATTAGCAATATAAATGCAAATAGAATGGCAACCTTTCGATGCCCAGTCGTCCCCACACCACAAAGTTCGAAAAATCCCACCTGCAGTGAGGGATTACCAAAAAAATCCCTTATAACCTGGACCACCACCACCTTTTGAGCAAGAATGAATTTGTATTGTAGGCTCTCCATATTAGAAACTTTGAAATTACTATATCACTTCTACATGTGGGGGGTTGGTGATGTCACCCCCTCTTAAATGCCTTCTGAGGTGGTGGCGTGGCGAGCTCACTGATCCAGGAGGATCCTCAAAATTCTCAAAAATTAACAATCTCATATGCTCATGAAAACAACGCCAAGTCAAAGAGATCGTCGTGTTGATTCCAGTGGTATATTCAGTTTTCAAAATGGCCTCCGTATGAGGGAGAAAATGTGTTCTGAAGTTTTGTCCAAACAAGCAAAAAAGGGAGGCCATATCAGGCCAAGTGGCAGCGCCAGAGCAGGCCAAGTGGCAGCACCAAAGCAGGACAAGTGGTAGCATGAGAGAAGGGCACATGGCAGCAGGGTACCGCACCCCACAAGTCAAACCAAGTCGAGAATATCGTGGATCGAACCTACGACCACTGGTCCGACAACCCAAAACTTAACCAACAGACTACAACATGACTTGCTATGCAAAGGGCACAATGTTATATTTAAATGGTGGTTATGATGCTATGGTGGGAAAGGATTGGTGGAGCCCGCCATATCTAGTAGGCCCGCCAAACCCTTAGAATATGTTAACACCGCTCCAAGAGAGCCTCTAAAATTGGCGCAGGGCAACTATAATACAACCACCAAACTCTAATGTTAAAACTTTATGTTGTAACTATATGCGATGAAGAGAGTCATATGTATATCTTCTAGTTTATTGTTTTAGCCAAATGCCAAAGTTATACCATGGCGCGGGTATGATAATCAATGTAAAACTATATGATATAGTTTTGATACTATATATGATATATATAGTTGCGCCAAACTTAATGTGATACTATAGTTTTCCAATCAAATCCTGGGAGGCCCGTGGGTTTGACGCCAAGACCTTCCCGTGGAGTTATAAAAGACTATACCAATGCACCATGGCCAAGGGAGATATAAGGAGTGTATTCTGTAATTGTTTTGACAGTGCCAGTAAATGCCTTTTGAGGCATAAATCGTCCATTATTGGGTCGTTTTGTAATCTCAAAGTTGCATCGGAAAGTTGAGGCTGAGACCTTTCAGCTGGCAATAGCCATTGAAACCTGTGAGCATATTCCAGAATGGTGAATTTTTATGTAAAGAGATTTTATGAACATTTTCAATACATTAGACGCCCATTGAAAGCGGACCCGGAGATGTAGTCTAGTAGGGACGAACTTCATCATCAAATTTTTTGTGTTTGTTTCTTATTTCTATTGCTCATGGTTGATTTCAGATTTCAATTTTTTAAGTTAGGTACATAAAAATCCATTTTCCTTGTTAATTCACTTAAAAAACAAACTTAGTCAATATTTGAATAAATTGAGCAAATAGTCAATTTTGTTATTTTTGGATCATATTTTGGAATCAGAGCAAGGTTGATCATGTATAAGCAGGATATTTTCCAATGTGAATGTTGACTAGATCTAGGTTGCAACGTGGAGAAGGAAAACTTGAGAAGATCAATTCAGAGATTGGAAAGAGGAAAGTCTCTTAAAAGTTGAAAATGGGAGAGCCAAATGAAGGAAAAGCTCATGAAACAAAGGTTGTTGGAGAGGAGAAATATCATCAAATGTTCCTCAATATGAAAAGGATGATTGCAGAGCTTTATGAAGATAAGAAGAAGATAGATGCATCTTCATCTTCTAAAGGCGCAAAAGATAAAAAGGGAAAGGAAAAAGTTGACGGTAATGAACCTCCTTCTCCTTTGTCTTCATCTTCTTCTTCTTTATTCTCTTATCAGTCAAGTTCAGATTCAAACTCACAAAAGAAGTAAAAGAAATTTTTTTTTTTTAAGCTTGATGTTAAGTTTAACTTTCCAATATATGATGGTGAAATGAATCCTGAAAAGTTAGATAACTGGATAAAGCAACTTGAGGTGTATTTTAGAATTCAAAATGTGTTGATGAATATGCAAAAAACCAGTTAACTACACTTAGAATGGGAGGAACAACTTTGATTCGGTGGGAAAGTAAAACTAAATCATATTTGAAGCAAAAAGGTAAAATTATCTCTTCATGGTCTAAGTTTGTTAAAGCTCTTGGAAAGTAATTCTATCCTTTAGGATATATGCAACAGGCTATAATGGATTGACAGCATTTAAGGCAAGGTAAAGGATAGAGTGTGCAAGAGTTTACACAGGAATTCAGGAAAAAGGCATTAGCACTTAACATTCCAGTAGACACACGAGAAACTTTGTTAAAGTATATTGGAAGTTTGAATTCTTATTTGAGACATACTTTGCTTATCTTTAATCCAAATAACATTGATGAAGTGTGTGTACAAGCCATTCATATTGAATCAGGTGGAAGACTTTTTCAATCAAAATTTTCAAAGAAACTATTCAAGCATTCAGAGAACAAAGATTTCAAAGAAGGCAAGGGAAAGAGTAAGTTGAACGGGAAGAAATCGGCAACAACTAAGAAGGAAGGAGAAAGGCCTAGTTGTACTCATTGTCAGAGGGTTGGACATGAAGACTCCAAATGTTGGAAGATTCATCCTAAACTTAAACCAAAGAAGTTCCTTAAGAAGAAGGGTGCAATGAAAGTTAACATTGCAGTCCAACAAGATTTGGGATCTAACTCCAGTGACGAAAAAAATATTACCACTATGGGTTTGACAGGTATTCCTTCTGAAACTAGTTTTAGTTCTACTTGTTCTGCATCTTCTTCAAAACCTAATAATATCATTGAAGAAAAGAAGAGAGTTGAATTGTTTCACACACGTATCATATCCAAGCACACTAAGATAGACACATTATTCGATAGTGGATCACAAGTAAATCTAATTTTTGAGGAACTAATAAAAAAATTGGGACTGGAAACTAAAAATCATCCAAAAGCATACCCTTTAGGATGGTTGAAAGAAAAGACTTAGATGCAAGTCTCAAAACAATGTCGATTAAGGTTTGCAACAACTAATTTTGTTGATGAAGTTGAGCTAGATGTGATTCCTTTGGATATATGTGGAGTTGTGTTGGGTAGTCCGTATCTTTATGATAGAGATGCCATAATTCATAGAAAGGAGAATAAGTATCTTCTCTTTAAAGATGGAATTGAATACATTGTTAGGGTTAACATAATTAAGACAAACTTGGATCTAATCAATGTCATTCAAATGAAAAGGTTAATAAATTCAAGTATAAGGTATATTATCATGATTGTTAAAGAACAACCTAAAGATAAGTATGACGCTTTTCAAGGGCGTGATCCTCATTTTAAGGACAAATTGGTTGAAGTAGTAGATTCTTATAAAGAATTGTTTAAAGAAACAAAAATTTTACCTCCAAAACGAGAAATACAACATGAGATTCAACTACAATCTAATGCCCCTGTCTCGAACATTGGCATGTATCATTTGTCAGTGATTAAAAATGAAGAGATTAAGAAACAAATTCAAGAATTGGTTGATAGAGGCTTTATTAGACCTAGTTCTTCTCCATGTGGATCACCGATCATATTAGTCCCAAAGAAAGATAGAACCTGGATAGTGTGTATTGATTTTAGAGCTTTAAGTAAAATCACCACTAAGAACATGTACTCTCTTCCTAGAATTGATGATTTTCTTGATCAATTAAAGAATGTTGTTTAATTTACAAAACTGGATTGAAGAAGTGGTTATCATCATATTCGTATTATAGAGAATGATATATGGAAAAATGCATTTAAGACTAGACAGGGGCTTCTTGAATGTTTGGTTATGTTGTTTGGGTTATGCAATGCTCCAACAACTTTTATGAGAGTGATGAATGATGTTTTTCATCCTTTTATTGATAAGTTTGTCATAGTCTATCTAGATGATATTCTTATTTTCAGTTCAAGTTGCGAAGAACACGTAAAGCATGTTAAACAAGTTTTTGATGTGTTGCAAAAAGAGAAATTGTATCTCAAACTCTCTAAATGTGAATTTGGAAAAACTTCCTTAGTATATCTTGGTTACTAGTTGGAGGTAAACTAAAATTGATGTAACTATTAAGTGGCCAAGACCTCAAAATGTGATGGAAGTTGAAAGCTTTTTGGGTACAGTTCAGTATTGGAGGAAGTTTATTTCTCATTTCTCTTTTATTGCATCACCACTTCATGATTTAACAAGTTATAAAGTCTCCTTCCAGTGAGGAAGAAAACAACAAAAAGCATTTGATACTTTAAAGCAGAAAATTGTTACAACTCTAATATTGTCTTTATCAGACCTTCAACAACAATTTGAAATAGAAACCGATGCTAGGGGGTATGCAATGGGTGCGGTATTATCACAAAAAGGGAAGCCTATTTGTTTTCATTCAGAAACATTTTCTAAAGAAATTGCTAACTATCCAACTTATGATAAATAATTGTATGCATTAGTGAAAAGTGTTAAAAAATGGAAACATTATTTAATGGGCAAAGAAACAATGATTCATACATATCACCAACCACTTCAATACCTTCAATCATAAACTAAGTTGCAACAGTCTCGATATTACAGATGGATCGGGTTTTTTCAACAATTTCATTTAGTAATCAAATATAAGAAAGGTACCACCAATAAAGTAGTTGATATGTTATCAAGACCTTCTTGAAATGCTTCAGTTATTTTGCAAAATAGTTCTTTAGCACATGAAACTTATATAGAACAATATGTTGCAGACATTAATTTTAAGGATGTTTATGAATCACTAACTCATGGTGCTCAGGTGGAAGAAGCGAATTATCATGTTCATGACATGTTATTGTACCATCTTGGCAAGTTATGCATTCCATAGGGAGAAAGAGTGCATGTGATCAGGGAAGCACATTATTCTCGTGTTTCGGGGCATTTTGTTGTAGGTAAGACAATGGCACAATTACAAAGGTATTTATATTGGCCTAAAATGAATGAAACAGTTGCTAAATACATCAAAGGTTGTGTCATGTATTCAATAAGAAAACCAAACAACAAAAAGTTAGGTTTGTATATGCCACGTATAGTTCCTTCTCAGCCATGGGAGATTATATCTATGGATTTTGTAGGAGGGTTTCCAATGTCTAGAAAAGGGCATGATTACTTGTATGTTTTGGTTGATGGATTTAGCAAAATGTGTATTCTTGTTCCATGTAAAAAGCAAGTTACTGTTGAACAAAATGCACAGATATTATTTCAAAATGTGTGGGCTCATTTTGGGTTGCCTACTTCTATAATCTTGAGTCGGGACTCTCACTTTCTGGGAGAGTTTTGGTCCACTTTATGGGGACTCATGGACACTAAGTTGAAAAAGAGCACAACGTTTCATCCACAAACTAATGGGAAAACATAGGTGGTGAATAGAATAGTGGTACATCTTCTCAGAGGTTATTGTAGAAACATTTTATGTTGTGGGATGAATCCTTACATTATGTCCAACATGCTTACAATCGGGCCTTGCACTCTTCTACTAACATATCTCCTTTTGAAACATGTTATGGGTACCTACAAAAATTACCGATGGACTTTATGTTTGGTGAAGAAGCTAAGGAGGATGGACATGTAGATGTCGACAAAGAAATAAAGTTCATTCAAAGAATCCACAAGATTCATGAAGTAGTGCAGGATCAATTGAAGAAAAGTCATAACAAGTACAAAATGTGTCATGACAAGCATCAGATAGATCATCACTTCCAGGTTGGTAATCAAGTATGGCTATACATCAGAAAAGAAAGGATGAAAGATGAAGGTAAATATTTGAAACTTATAAGGTATGGTCCAGTGAAATGTTGATAAATTGAAGTTGTATGAACCTCCAATGATCATGGATCAAGAGGAAAATGTTGAAATTCCAACATTAGATGATTTTGCACCTAAATGTATGACTGAGTTACAGGAAGATACCATCTCGGATAGGAAGGTCCTCACTTCCAAGCGAAGAAATGTAAAGTATCTTTGAGTGGGACTCAAAGGAATGAATCCAAGCAAAGGAAGGTGGATGGAGGTTAGAAGGGTGAGGGAATAGTGCCCTCACCTCATATCTGCTAAAAACCAAACTTTTGGTGGTCCAAAAGCTTCCAGTGGAGGGGAATGATCCAAGAGGATCCTTAAAATACTCAAAATTTAACAATCTTTGATGCTCATGAAACCAATTCCAAGTCGAAGAGCTTGCCCCATTGATTCCAGTGGTATATTCGGTTTTCAAAATGGCCTTTGTATGAGGGAGAAAATGTGTTATGAATTTTTGTCCAAACATGCAAAAAAGGGAGGCCAGAGCAGGTCAAGTGGCAATTCCAGAGCAGGACAAGTTGTAGCATGAGAGTAGGGCATGTGGCAGCAGGGTAGCACACCCCACAAGTCAAACCAAGCCAAGAATATTGTGGGTCGAATCCATGACCACCGAGCCGACAACCCAAAATCTTACCAACAGACCACGACATGAATTGTTATACAAAGGGCACAATGTTATATTTAAATAGTGGTTATGATGCTATGGTGGTGTTGTAATGGGTACAACACTCCAAATTTTTTCCTTAGCTTCATTTTTGAGCCTCCCTACCAACCATCCTCAGTAGCATGTCTTGCATTGTTAAGTACATAGGCTTCAGCGGCCTGCAAGCCTATGCATATCAACTTGTTTGTCTCCCACCCGCAATTTGTCATTCCAGACATAGACAATTTTTTGGATGAGATGCTCCCCCTGAAAATTGCGCAATTCTAGAGGGGAACCAACCTTCCCTCCATAAATTTTGCAATCTTGTTGGGCTCTAGAATTACGCAATCCAATCGGGCAACCTTCCCTCTAGAAATTGTGCAATCTTGTTGGGCTCTAGAATTACGCAATCCAATCAGGCAGCCTTCCCTCCAGAAATTGTGCAATCCAACCCAACACTGGGCTTCAGTTGAGAAATTGGGCAATTCTGGGAGGCAGTGACCTGTTGGCCCCAGAAATAGCGCAATGCTTGAGGGACTGCCAGCCTTGCTCAACCTAGAAACTGCGCAAATTTCATCCCCAAGTTTGCAGGTCGTTGCATGTGCTATCAGGTTGACTAGTTCCCTCCAGGATTGAGTAAGGTTGATTTGCATGCATGGATTGATTTTCCCGAAAAAGAAAAAAAGAAAAGCATCCCTAGATTTTAGGGATCTATTTTTAGTAGTTGGAGGTTACATGCAAAGATCGTTTTAGAAACCTCCTGCCAAGTGTCGCTTTTTCCTAGATTTGTGGCATGTGAGTCATAAGTTCGATCTTATCAAAACTCATTTGTCAGACTTTGCAGAGCTCATTCCTCACATCGATCATGCAGCTCTGACATCCCACATCGCATCTAGGAGTCTTTGACACATTCAACTCAGCGTTTTTAGGGTAAGTCTGCTTCTCATGTCTTGTGCTACGTTTCTGTCGCTTTTTGTTTGTCGCTCTGTGTAAGTGTTGTCTGCTTGATTTCAATGAACGCTTGTTGTCGTTTTGATCCATGTTAGCTTGTAGAAGCATTGTTTCAGTTTTTCTTTGCATCTCACTATTGTCGCATGCATGACATTGTTTCTTCACTAACAGTCGTCGTCACGGTGACTCGCTTCACATGCATGCTTGTTTTGCCATTTTCTGAATCTTGCACTCACTGTTTGCATGCATGATTATTCACCCTTGTTTCCACTCAGCTTCGCCATGCATTCAAAATTCTCATGTTTCCACTCACTTGTCGGTGGGTCTAGGCTGCCTTTGCCCAGACCCTACCTTGCCCAACTAGAAAATGCACATTTTTGGAAGTGAATGATCCAGGTGGATATTGGTGGCCACCTACCAATTCCATCTGGACCCCCATCATTGTTTCTCTCAGCATTTTCAGTTTCCTTAATTATAGCACAACTTACTATTTTTAGCAGTTTTTCGGGTCCTGAACTTCCGGAGCCGTTTTGAGGCCCTAAACGACGTTTTTTGGGAAATCTGGGGGCAACATGGGTCCATGGATGCATGTTTCCCTTCCCAAAATGGTAGTTCTAAGATAGATCTTTCTAACGAGCTATCGTACGCGTCAAACGGAGATCATATGCCAAAGTTACGACCCCGGGAAATTGATGTACCAATTTACCCAAACGGGGCCCACAATTTGGAGTTT
>APFE030818744.1:0-33951 GCA_000404065.3 Pinus taeda | reverse complement strand
CCAAGTTACGACCCCGGGATAATTGATGTACCAATTTACCCAAACGGGGCCCACAATTGGCGTTTCATCTTCTAGGGTTAGGTTTTGGGATGTGAAGGGTTTTTCATTATTTCTCAACAATAAATAGGCCTCCAAGCCTCATTGTAACACAGTTCAAAGGCATGTAGTCACCACATCTCTTATCAGAGATAAGCTACCATCGCCCTAGCTGGTTAATTTCCATTTCTAGTCGTAAGCATATTTCAGTGTTTTCCATTAATGAAATGAAGTATTATTTCCGCTGCATATTTGTGTATATGGTTATCTCTGTATTTTGTTGCGTTCCTGTTTAAATCCGGATCAGTGAAGGCTCTACCTTCCCTCCAGAATTTGTGCAAATATGGCCCAGCACTGGCCTCCAGGCTTGCATTGTGCAATTCTGGGAGGCAGCACCTTGCTGGCCCTAGAAACTGCGCAATGCAGTTTTCTGGTTTGCATGTCACTGTTGACTAAAATTGCACAGCGCGCAGTTTCAGTCCTCAACAGGCTAGCATGGATTGTGCATTTCACAGTTCTAGTAGTCAGTCAGCCTCCTAACAGCCTAGACTATGCCTTGCGCAGTTTTGGCAGTTAGTCTCCCAGTCTCCAAGTGAAAATTGCGCAATCTTCACAGACAATCACACAGGTATGTTACTCAGTCCTCCATTTTGATTTGGTTTTCAACTGACAGATTGCTTGCCATGAGTGCTGCTAATGTCTCCAGGTATCATAGGTGTTCGTTTGCCTCTTAGCAATACAGGTACATTGGCCTCCCAGAGAGTAGGGTCAAAGGACATTGTTGAGAGCGCAACTAGAGATACAATTGAGCGAGTGTCTATGAGCTTGCCTATATATGAACACACCAAGGTGTTCATAGACAAGGGTATCAATATGAAATGGTAGTGGCATCGCAGAGAGCAACACCATTAGCAACAACAGAGGGTAGTAGACCTACGCATGACCAAGGTAGGAGAAGGTTGTGGAAAGCACAGAGGCAGAGCAAAGCTGCAAGTTCAAAGCAAATCCATTTGTGATGAAAGCAACTTTGGAGATTGAGGCTAAAAGGTGACAACGTGGCAGGAGGATCACGCAAAGGAAAAGAGAGAAATAAAGGATGGAGGAAATAGAGGAGTTGCAAGATTTGAAGCGACAACCCAGGGAAGAACAGGAACTACGCAAAGGAGAGGAGGAAGCGCATCAGGAATAGGTACAATAGGAGGCACAAAATGCACAGATTGGTGAAATTGTGCCCATACAATTTATAGACCCATCACAGCAGCTGGCACAAAGCAAACAAGGTGATCAATGTTGTTGATCACATGGATGGTGTTTAGGAGAATAAATTTCATTGTGCGCACACATGTGATCCCATCCATTGGCACACTCACAGAGGTGAAGATAAAGAACCAAGTCCAACTGGAGCTGGACATGTACTTCGATGATTTGATGCACATAGCCACCAACACAGACTTGCAGATCAACGCAGACACTATGCATCAGTATGTTGTTGGTCTGGCTCCATGCAAGACTATGATGTGCATGTTATCAGATGTGTAGGAGCCAAATCAGTGTACCTGAATGCAATGGAGGCACGAGTTCACTTCCAGAAGGATGTCACCACAGAGTACATGGACACCATCACAAACTACCAAGCTTGGTATCGGTTCGCCACCGTCGATCATCGGGAGGATGTCGAAGAGTTGGTCTTCCCACAATTGTCCAAGTCTTAGTGATGTCTTGCATGGCTTACTCAAGCCTATTTTGTCTCACATGGGTACATGTGTAGATTGTAATGTAACATGTGGTAAAAGTGAAATACCAAGTGTCGATAGTTGAATGTAACAGTCATGTAGTACTTGAAGAGTCATGAGGGTAGGTGAAGAGTCACAAAGGAGAATGTCAAGGGTCACCCCACCCTTTTCTATTTATAGAACCTCATAACTCATTGTACAGCCTTTTGGGAGCCAAGCTTCCTATAGGTGTATCTTATAGAAAGCTTGGAATGTATTGTAACAAGCCTTGAATTCTCACAGTGCAAAGCTAGTATATCTCTTTGGAGGAGCAGGCGGCAGTGACTATAATGTTCCATTGTCGGGACTAGTAGTTGGACATGGTTGTATGTATGAGTGGAACTTTCACTTTCTTAATATAACAAAGCCAACATGTTTCATGCATATGTTGTTATTGTATTTCAGTTGTCTTGGTTACTCTAATGATATATGTAGCTATTTGCTTACACATGTATGTATGGACTCTTTCTATATATGTATGTATGAATCTTACTGAGATGTGTTGTTGGTTTAACCATCACTTTGGATCATTGGTTTCCCTGCCTTCCAGCGTGTGAAGTATCTTTGCTTGTGTGTTCCCTTTCAAGCTGCGTGTTTCCACAAATTTCTAAGAGGCGCACTCATTCCCCTTTCCGTGTGTTACAACCCTTCATGCATCTTCCTTGGCTTGTTGTGCATGTCACACCCTTGTTACTAACAAGGACATCTTAATTACCTCTGCGCACAATCGTGGTCAAGGCAATACCGTACTACCCACTGCTATGACTCCTACACCAAATGGTATGAGGTCTAGTTGGGACTTCTTACCGAGGAGATACCCTAACATGTTGGCGGATCCAACACTATCAACATTTTGGCACTAGAAGGAGGGCCAAATGACAAGTTGAGTCCTCACAATCTGTTTTGAATCTCTACATTCCTATCATGACTAACTACAGAGGTTCTCTTTCGGAGTGTATGTCTTATGGAAACAGTTACTTTATAATATCATAAGATCTTTGGGATAACTTGTCACATAAAACATACAATGGTGGAGGCTACATAGCCTTGGTTAGGCACGTGGTCAACATTGTAGGCTCATGCGAAAGACATGAAATCTTTGAAGATTACATGACCTGCGCGTTGTTTACCTACACACTTCGAGGGCACCCAATGCATTGGTGTGCCACATTGCCCAAAAAATCTATTCATTCTCTTTCTCATCTGGTTGCAGAGATAGACCTTGCTTTCAATCATTTTGACTGTAAATCACTCAAAAAAGAAATTCTAAAATTATGAAAATCACCCGATGAATCCGTTGAACAGTTTCACACACGCTTTTATAATCTTGCATACCGATTTCCCGAAGATGAAATTGATTGGGAATTTCTCGATGGAAGATTTGATTATCTTCTTCACATATCTAAAAATCCATAATTCTTCAAATAACTTGAATCCCTCTTAGCATATTTCGGTGATGGAGCTTCACAATCACAGGCAGGCATAGTTGCTATAACAAGTGATTGTCCACCTTTACCTCATCGAACAACTCTACCACCGCAGAGTGATGTGGGAGAACATGCACATGCATCTATTGAACTATCACATCCTTCCACCCCACTTGCTCTTGATTTGTGTGTAGATTTGGTTTGCAAGCCTACTAGTTGTCACGTGGATTTGATCCCTCAACCTCCGTCCCCGCCTTTCATTTATCCTCTAGATTGTACTGTCATGTGTTCTTCCATTCCAGACACCACACTTGTTGTGAATGAGGATCAAGTTTTTGACGGAGTTGGTGTTGTGCAACCAACCTACACTATCATTCATGATAAGTGTGTGCAGGAATCCAAAGAAGATCCTGCAGTGAAGGATGACTCCCTTCCACCCGTGCCTCACCTTCTCTATCTTGACATCCCTTGTGATTCTGCCACTATTGATTTCCCTTGTAAAAATTCATTTCTGAATGTTTCTACTTTTGATTGTTCACATGACACATCGAATGTCAGTGTATCATTACATTGTGGAGATGACACATCTTCCTCTAAAAATTCGTCCAATTTGTCATCTATCATTTCTGAAAACACACAGGATGAACATCCTTGCTTCTCATCTACCCCTTTGCATGATTCATTAAATCATGAGGATGCCGACGAACATCCCAAATTTTTTGATCATGGCTATTGTGATCTATGCACTTCTTCGTTCGATCATGATGTTGATTCACTTAGTGTTAGTATGTCTATGCCACTAGTCTCTGATGATCTACCTTCCAACGAAGTTGAAACCCCGACAGGTGTTGAGGCACTTCAGCCCGAGTTGATGGTTATGTCAGGCCCTCGCTGTCCTGGCGTCGGTTTCACTTTCGATCAGGAAATTGTTGAAACACGCAAGACTCTTGATCACTCTCTGCTTCGCATTGAATATCAATCAAACACCCAAATTTCACTTCCTCCACTCAAATCACATGATCCCATCGCTCTTGCATTGGAGGAATCTTACACATCAAGCACAATTGCGCGATGTAAGTGGTCTACCTTTCTCACGTTTGCTTTCATGTCACAATCAAGAGAATGTGTATGCTTAACATCTGCACGCAGTGTAGCACAACACCATGGCAAGTCCACAAAGTGCATGTCATGCACTTTCACTCATTTCTTTTATGTGGATGCACTTAAACCTGGAGTGTGTTTGTCTTCATCGTTATATCTTTCAAGTTTGTTGGTTTGTGTGACTATGATATTCGCAAACCACGCCTTCACTAACATGGGTTTACTAATGCACCAGTGGTTGCATTAGAAGTATCACTTTACATGAGCAGGCCCCTGCATCGTTAGCTTAGGAGTAGCAGTAGTGTTTTCTTTGCATTGTTTGCTTGCATGCATGTTTTCTTTCTTACTTTGTTGTTTTTCTGCTTGCCTACTTGTTTTGCTTACTTGCTTTGCTTTCACATTTGCTTCTACTCTTTGTTTGTTTGTTTGCTTGCTTGCTTACATTCATAGGTTAGTTTCGCATGAAACCGTGCATGACTCTTGAAACAAGCAAGGGTAAAGTACAAGAGGAATTGTGCAGTTATCAATACTTGGTTCTCTATTATCCTGCCTCTGCATGAATAACTTGTTTACTTTAGTCCATGATACACCAATGGAAAATACGTTTTGTTCAAAGTGAAGCTTGATGAAAACACAACGCTTATGTGCTAACTAGTATCACTTACTTTAGTCGGTTGTTTGTGGGTTAACCCTTGTCAGCTCAGTCAAGTAGAGTAAGGTGAGAGGGAAAACCTTAACAAGTATGTGAGAGGTATATACAAAATACTTCTCTTCCTACATAGAGAGGTAATGCAAGTAACTCTGTCAGGGCACTGACCAGGCTCACTGGCATTAGAGCGATTCTTGTGTTCCTGCGTGACTCCGCTGAGGTACTGTCTAGGCCTTCTAGCAACAGAGCAACACTAGAGATGAAACTTAAACTCTGAATTTCATATTTCTTGTGTACCAATATACCCCT
This sequence comes from Pinus taeda, assembly GCA_000404065.3. Lineage (NCBI taxonomy): Eukaryota > Viridiplantae > Streptophyta > Pinopsida > Pinales > Pinaceae > Pinus > Pinus taeda. Next base: position 28,657 of record APFE030818744.1, on the reverse strand, counting down.
CATTCCCAATCGAAAAAACTATGTTGACTTGGCTTGGAATGTGTGTTGACTGACCAAGAGCATGGCAAGTGCTACATCTTTTAATCAAGCTAGTGTGGGAATCAAGATGATCTGAGAATCAAACAATACTTCGAGAGGAGTTAGACTTTATTTTCACGAAACAAGGTCCATTCAGAGAGTTGGAGTTCTACTAGTGTTTCGTCAAGCGTTGTAGTGGCTACAACACCCTCCAAAAATTTTCCTTAGCTTTGTTTTAGAGCCTCCCTACCAACCATCCTTACCAGCATGTCTTGCACTGTCAATTACATAGGCTTCAGTTGAGTTTCAGTGGATTTCCAGCATGTGCATTTCAACTTGTTTGTTTCCCACCCATGGGTTGTCATTCTGGGCATAGACAATTTTTTGGTTGAGATGCTCCTCCTAAAAATTGAGCAATTCTAGAGGGGAACTAGCCTTCCCTCTAAAAATTGCGCAATCCTGCTGGGCTCTAGAATTGTGCAATCCATCCAGGTAGTCTTCCCTCTAGAAATTGTGCAATCCAGCCCAACACTGGGCTTCAGCTCAGAAATTGCACAATTTTGGGAGGCAGTAACCCCCTGGCCCCAGAAATTGCACAATGCCTGAGGTATAACCAGCCTTGCTCAGCCCAAAAACTGTGCAAATTTCATCCCCAAGCTTGCAGGCTGTTGCATGTGTTGTCAGGTTGACTAGTTCCCTCCAAAACTGAGCAAGGTTGATTTGCATGCATGGCCTGCTTTTCCCGAAAAAAGAAAAAAAGCAAAGCATCCCTAGATTTTATGGATCTATTTTTAGCAGTTGGAGGTTACATGCAAAGATCTTTTTAGAAACCTCCCGCCAAGTGTCGCTTTTTCTTAGATTTGTGGCATGCGCGTCATAACCTCAATCTTATCAAAACTCATTTTCTGGACGCTGCAGAGCTCATTCCTCACATCAAACTTGCAACTCTCACATCCCACATTCCATCTAGGACTCTTCAACACATTCAGCTCAGCGTTTTTAGGGTAAGTTTGCTTCTCATGTCTTGTGTTATGTTTCTGTCATTTTTTCTATTTCGCTTTGTGTAAGTGTTGCCTGCTTGATTTCAATGAACACTTGTTGTCGTTTTGATGCATGTTAGCTTGAAGAAGCATTGTTTCAATTTTTCTTTGCATCTCATTATTGTCACACGCATGACACTATTTCTACACTGACGATCGTCATCGCGACGACTCGCTTCACACGCATGCTTGCTTTCCCATTTTATGAATCCTTCACTCATTGTTTGCATTCATGACCATTCACTCTTGTTTACACTCAGCTTCGCCATGCAGTCAGACTTCTCATGTTTCCAGTCACCTGTTGGCGGGTCTAGGCTGCCTTGGCCCAAACCCTGCCTTGCCCAGCTAGCAAATGCGCATTTCTAGAATTGAAGGCTCTGCCTTCCCTCCAGAAATTGCACAAATCTGGCCCAACACTGGCTTCCAAGCTTGCATTGTGCAATTCTAGGAGGTAGTGCCTTGTTGGCCCTAAAAATTGTGCAATGGAGTTTGTTGGTTTGCATGTCACTACCAACTGAAATTGCGAGTGTGCAGTTTCGGTGCTCAGCAAGCCAAGTTAGATTGTGCATTGTGTAGTTCCAACAATCAATCAACCTCCTGACAACCCAAATTGTGCCTTGCATAGTTTTGGAAATTAGTCTCCCAGTGTCCTATTGAAAATTGCACAATCTTCACAGACAATCACACAGATATGTTGCATGTCAGTCCTCCATTTTGTTTTGGTTTTCAACTAATAGATTACTTGCCATGGGTGTTGCTATGTCTCCAAGTATCACAAGTGTTCGTCTACCTCTCAGCAGTACAGGTACATTGGCCTCCCATAGAGCAGGGTCAAAGGACACCATTGAGAGCGCAAGTGGAGATACAGTTGAGCGAGTGTCTATAAGCTTGCCTATCTATGAAGACACCCAGTTTTTCATAGACAAGGGTATCAAGATGAAATGGTAGCAACATCGCAGAGAGAAACTCCATCAACATCATTAGAGGGTAGAAAACCTAGCATGACCAAGGCAGGAGGAAGGCTGTGGACAACAAAGAGGCAGAGAAAACCTGCAAGTTCAAAGCAGATTCACTTATGATGAAAGCAGCTTTGGAGTTTGAGGCTAAAAGGTGACAACGCGGCAAGAGGATTGTACAAAGGCAAAGAAAGAAACAGAGGATGAAAGAAATAGAGAAGGAGTTGCAGGAGTTGAAGCGACAACTTAGGGAAGAACAGGAATTGTGTAGAGGAGATAAAGAAGTGCAGCAAGAACAGGTACAGTAGGAGGCACAACATGCACAGATTGATGAAATTGTTCCCATACAGTTTATAGACCCATCCCAGCAGCTCGCATAGAGAAGACATGGTGAGCAGTGTTGTTGATCACATGCACGGTGTTCAGGAGAATAAATGGCATTGTGCGCACGCATGTGATCCCATCCATTAGCACACTCACCGAGGTGAAGACAAAGAACCAAGTCCAATTGGAGCTGGACATGTAATTCGACGAGTTGATATGCATAGCCACCGACACAGAGTTGCAGACACTGTGCATTAATATGATGCTAGTCTGGTTGCACGCAAGACTATGATGCATATGTTATCAGACAAGTTGGATAGAGGAGCCAAATTAATGTACCGAGATGCAACACAGGCAAGAGTTTACTTCCAGAAGGATGTCACCACAGAGTACACGGACACCATCACAGACTACCAAGCTTGCCATCGGTTCGCAGACTAGCACGCAAGACTATGATGCATATGTTATCAGACGAGTTGGACAGAGGAGCCAAATTAGTGTACCCAGATGCAACACAGGCAAGAGTTTGCTTCCAGAAGGATGTCACCACAGAGTACACGGACACCATCATAGACTACCAAGCTTGCCATCGGTTCACCACTGTCAATCATCACGAGGATGTCGAAGAGTTGGTCTTCCCACAGCTGTTCGAGTCTTTGTGATGTCTTGCATGGCTTACTCAAGCCTATTTTGTCTCACTTGGGTACATGTGCAGATTGTAATGTAACATGTGGTAAAAGTGAAAGACCAAGTGTCGATAGTCGAATGTAATAGTCATGTAGTATTTGAAGAGTCATGAGGGAAGGTGAAGAGTCACAAAGGGGAATGTCAAGGGTCACCCACCCTTTGCTATTTATAGAACCTCATAGCTCATTGTACGGGATTTTGGGAGCCAAGCTTCTTATAGGTGTATCTTAGAGAAAGCTTGGAGTGTATTGTAATGAGCCATGGCTTCTCCACAATGCAGAGCTAGTATATCTCTTTGGAGGAGCAGGCGGCAGTGACTGTAACATTCTATTGTCAGGACTAGTAGTTGGACATGGTTGTATGTATGATTGGAACTTTCACTTTCTTAATATAACAGAGTCGGCATGTTTCATGCATATGTTGTTATTGTATTTCAGCTGTCTTGGTTACTCTAATGATATATGTAGTTGTTTTCTTACGCACGTGTATGGACTCTTTATATATATGTATGTATGAATCTTACTAAGATGTGTTGTTAGTTTAACCATCACTTTGGATCGTTGGTTTCCCTGCCTTCCAGTTTGTGATGTATCTTTGCTCGTGTGTTCCCTTTCAAGTTGTGTGTTTCCACAGGTTTCTAAAGGGCGCACTCATTCCCCTTTCTGTGTGTTAGAGCCCTTCATGCATTTTCCTTGGCTTGTTGCGCATGTCACACCCTTGCTACCAACAAGGACATCTCACTTACCTCTGCGTGCAATCGCGATCAACTCAATACCGTACGACCCACTGTTGGGACTCCTACACCAAACAGTTTGAGGTCTAGTTGAGACTTCTTACCGGGGAGATCCCCTGACATGTTGGCGGGTCAAGCACTGTCAACGGGTGGGAAAGGGTTGGCAGAGCCCACCATATCGGGCAGGCCCACCAAACCCTCGAATTATGTTAACATCACTCCAACGGAGCCTCTAAACTTGGTGTGGGGCAACTATAGTACAACAACCAAACTCCAATGTTAAAAATTTATGTTATAGCTATATGCCACAAGGAGAGTCATATGTATATCCGCAGGTTTACTGTTTTAACCAAATGCCAAAGTTATACCATGGCACGGGTATGATAATCAATGCAAAATTATACGATATAGTTTTGATACTATATATGATATATATAGTTGTGCCAAACTTAACGTGATATTATAGTTCTCCAATCAAATCTTGGGAGGCCCGCGGGTTTAACCCCAAGACCTTCCCATAGAGTTATAAAAGACTATACCAATGCACCATGGTCAAGGGAGATATAAGGAGTGTATTATGTAATTGTTTTGACAGTGCCTGTTAATGCCTTTTGAGACATAACTCTACCATTATTGGGTATTTTTATAATCTGAAAGTTGCATTGGAAAGCTGAGGCTGAGACATTTCAGTTGACAGTAGCCATTAAAGCCTATGAAAAGATTCCAGAATGGTGAATTTTGATGTAAAGAGACTTTATGAACATTTTCAATACATTAGACGCCCATTGGAAGCGGACCCGAAGATGTAGTCCAAGAGGGACGAACTCCGTCATCAAATTTCTTGTGTTCGCTTCTTATTTCTGTTGTTCATGGTTGATTTCAAATTTCAAGTTTTTAAGTTTAAGGCACATAAAAATCCATTTTTCTTATTAATTCACTTAAAAAGCAAACTTAATTAATATTTGAACAAATTGAGCAAATAGCCAATTTTGTTGTTTTTGGATCACTCACCCCACTATCTCCTGACTTGCATCGTTTTCAACCCCCATTAGAGATATGATACAACTAACATTGTTAAAATTAAAAAATCATAAAAATTAACTAAATCACAACTTTATTATTTTTATTATTAATGATAAAAAGAATTAATATATAAGTTAAACATTTATACATTAAAATATATATATAATAATAATAATAATAATAATATTCATTTTTAAGGTCACAGCCAAGCCAGACACCAAATTGGTGTATGAGACCCCATTGTTTGTGGGACAAGGGACCCACCTCCGCGCAGCGATTTGACTGCTAAGTCTACGAAGGCATACATACTCTACCCCCTCTGGTTTTGAACCTGTGACCTCTTAGGAGAAAACACATGCTCTTAACCATTAGGCCCACTCAAGCTGTATTAGGCCCACTCAAGCTGTATGTATATATATATATATATATATATATATATATATATATATATATAGCGAAATTCTTAACCATTTAGATGCATCTCTGCATTATCATGGAGATTCCTAATCCATAGATCTTTTCTTTACAATACCATGACTTATAAATATCACATGCTTAAAAAACCATAAGTCATTTCATATGACATTTGTTCATATGATAGTGTTTATGATTAATCAATTTAACTAAAAGGGCAAAAAGTGCGTCACTCATTTGGAGATAAATATCAACTTTTAATCATAAGTCATTTCATATGACATTTGTTCATATGATAGTTTTTATAATTAATCAATTTAACTAAAAGGGCAAAAAGAGCATAACTGATTTGGAAATAAATATCAACTTTTGATTTGTGAATACTACTAAGAATATTTTATAATATTCAGTGGAAGTTGAATCCCTACTATCCACTTAATAATTATTGATAATTAACCTATTTCAAAATAGAGATACCCATCCCATAATAATTACAAAATTACCATGCAAATTATCAAATAACAAAAAATTTATAAAATAAATAGTTATGACAAAGTCATTAATTTAAATATATATATATATATATATATATATAAATTAATGAGCATCGCTAAGATATACCAATCACATTTATTAAAATAATTGTACTAATTTTATTGATATTCTATAATCATTTACATTTTGGATTGAATTTAGAATAGGTGGTACTATGGACAGTACATTGAAACATTTATAGATAAAATATCAATCATCATAGGCCAGTATGTTGCGCAACAGCCCATCAACCTCAAAGCGAACCAGGGCCATACCCATAGAATTTGTATAACACAGAAATAACGCACGGAAGCAGGTTACCAAAACTAACACATTGAAAATGAAATCGAGTATGGTATGTAATTTACAGTACTTAACCCCAATAAAGCTCCAGCATCTTCACTATCTGTGCCTAAAACACATGTTTTTTTGCTTTACTCGTTAACATTTTTGATAAAAATCAACCAACAAATGTGAAATATCTGAGTAAGCCAAGAAAAACTATACACTCGATCCACAGGAATTAATGGATAAGAAAGCTGAAGGAATACAGTAATGGCTTAGGATATGGAGTATCTTCTTCTTCTTGTGGGTAATTTTTGTGAAGCGTCATCTGCATCACAGAGGTTACTGGAGTCTTTGGAAGAATTGCGAGCAAATGGATTGAATTTCCCAAGCTTTTTGCTGACAGAAGAGAAGAAGGAAGATGAAGTCTTCTTCTGTTGTTGTTGCTGTTGGTTATTGTGGAGATCTCTCATATAATTTTTCATTCTTGCCACTTCTGTCTTTAACTCTTCATTCTGCTTCCACAGAGCAGCAACGTTTGCATCAGTGACAGCCAGAGGTTTGGGTGATGGGCTTTGCTGAGCATCTGCTTGCCCATGATGATTCAAATTATTATCAGGATTGGCAGTAATACTGCGAGTCTGGAGTTTATCATAGAACAACACTTGGACTATGAGATGCACGGGGAGGCGTTTGTTCTCAGATGCATGAGCTCGTGCTTTTTGTGAGAGTCTATGAGAATCCATTACGCTGCAGACCTTCTCACGTTCTAGCTCGTCTAAGGAAGGATGGGCCTGTTTTTTTCAATTTCAATATCAAAAAATCACAGACATGTTAGAATACCTAATATAGAACCTATGAAACCATGGGGCATAATATGTGCATGAAAGCCTTTTAATGGATATGCAAAGGAATAAATGACTGAGAATCCATAAAAATGAAAATTTGGCAAGTTTGTCTGCAAACTTGTTCTTAAAAATTATTCTTTCATTGAAAGATAATTAAAAGAATTAGGAATAAAGTGTTAGCTGAAACAGGTCTGTTGTTATTTTCCTTAGGTCTAGGTTTTGATGTTAATTAAAACACAACTTGATCCTTCATCTTTCATCCCCACACCAGGCGTTGATGTTGATTAAAACACAACTTCACACCCACACCCCGAACCCCCTAATGATGGTGGTGAAGGTGCAGGGTGAAGTTGCACAACAGGTCTGTCATCCTGCCTAGGCTTTGACGGTATGTTACCTCTGAAAGCCTATTTCAGGCTAGTTGAAATAGGTCTATTATCTTTCGAAGGACATACTTGGCCCACCTAAGCTTATGGATTGTAAGAGACCACCACATCTAATTGAAGAGTAAACAGAGACTTGAAGGGTAAACAAACAGGTGGTCAACTTTCCATAAGAGACTTGGTAGTAATGAAGTATGTAAACAAGCAGCAGTCAACGTGCCATCAGAGACTTGAAAAAAACAAACAGGTGGTCAACTTGCCATTAGACACTTCGTAGTAATGAAGTATGTAAACAAACAGGTGTTCAACTTGCCATCAAAGACTTGGTAGGAATGAAGTATGGATAAGCTTTGCAAGGAGTATAGGTGTGAGATTAACCCAATGAAAATGGTAGTAGTACCTGCATAAATAAATTGAGTAAAAGTTGATGATAAAAAGCATCGGGTGTTTCATTGTTTAGCACAGTGGTTCATTCCTCAGCATATAAAGCTATAATTATTCAATAAAGTGAAGAAACCTTAGAATTCTTTGGGTACTAGGCCGCTTAACAATACCCGAAATTATTGTAATAATATATTTATTATGAGCTAAATATGTTATTTGCAGAAATTAAACTTAGATGAGGAAGATAGCAATCATTCCTCCCAACCACTCCAGATACACCCTATTAATAGATAAATTTCTTAATATGTATAGACTGGTTTTGTTTTGTTTTTTGTTTTTTTTTTTTTTTTTAATGCAAGAGTCGGACCTTCTATTTCATTAACAAAATAAAAAATTTACATCAATCCACAAGGAGTTATGGACTAAGGAAGAGACCCAAAAACTGAACAAAGCACAGGCTCGAGGCAGAAGCTTCTACCCCAATAAACCCAACCTCTAAATTCGTATTAGCCAAAATAAAGTTGAAGTCGGCATTGGAACCTAAGCAACGGTATAACCAGATATCATATTCGTAAGACCCACCATAACATTAAGTATCTCGCCTGGAACCATTTTCATCCTGCCAAGAAAAGAGCGCATTAACGCTTCCCGCCATCTAGACCACCAACCTGCGCGATCAATCCCAGTCGTCGATCCACTTCGTTTGATCCGACGGCTGAGGATCATATCGCACTGGCCAATATCACTGCCACGTGTAGCCCGCTGTATGGAATCACTTCAAAATCGGCAATACCATTTCCTTCTTGCTAGGCCCGCGATCACCTGAAAACCGCCCCCGCCCAGGTAAAACAATCATGGACAGGAAATCCCTGGTATTGAGGCCGCCGAGAGTGCCCGAGTACCAACCTTTCGAAGCGTCTTCCCTACCAGAATCAAGGAGAGATGAAACTCCCGCCAACTTGCCTTTCTTCGAAGAACCAGAGCCACCCGACTAGCTATCACTTGGATTCGCTAAAACAGTGCTTGCCTGGGTTACGATGGTCGAAAATGGCCTACAGCCCATTGAATGCCTGAAAGTGGAAAATATGAGAAACATAAAGCACCTGAATCAACTGGACTCCGACTCCATGGCCATACTCCGAAACACAACCCTGTCTTCATCTGCCTGGTCATGACAGTTCGCTTTTAACCTACTCTGAGGCAACTCTTGCCAGCTCAACGCAACCCTGTTCTTTGTGCTAATCACACCTTGATTGGCCAGAAGATCCGCCAATTTATTGGCCGATCTTCGTACATGTTTAAAGCTAACTGTACGAAGGCTCTGGAGGTGATGCTGAATCAATTGCAAGCCCTGGATCAGCGGCCAGTTCCTAGAGACTTTTTCTGGTCTTATTCCCCAGCTGATCCTCTTAACCGATTTGATGATTAACTTAGAATCAGCTTCAACAATCACATTTTGTCGGTTATCTTGTTTCAGGAAATCTAAACACTGCTCCATAGCTATCAATTCCGCCATGTTATTGGTGGCTCTTCCTAAATGACAGTAGAAGATGAAAAGGACGCTTCCATTCTCATCCCTTAACACACCTCCATAACCCACGGTGTCCGGGTTGCCTTTTGAAGCCCCATCAATGTTGAATTTCATAAAGCCCTTGGGGGGAGGATGCCAGAAATCTTGCTCAGAATCCAAGGAGATTACTTTCCTGTCTAGTCCCTAAGGAATAAGTCCCCGCAAACCCAGCTCACTGAGAATTCTCAAATCAGCTACTGAAGGTGGGTTCTTAGGGAGATTTCGCACACTAGTGCCGACCATTTCCTTGAGTTGTTTTAAGATCTGCTCAAAAAGGCATTGGGATGGCCTCTTTTCATTCTTGAAGATTCTATTGTTCCTTTCTTTCCAGACATTCCAAATAATGAAGCTTGGCATGATGCCCCATGCTGAGCTAAGAACTTCATTATCTGAAAAGTTTCTTCTCCATTTGTTTAGGGTATTGATGATACTCCCTTTGTCCCTATCAGTCTGTTGGAAAATGGTGGCAAAAGAATCCCACAAACTGGTAGTGAAAATGCAATTGTTGAGAAGGTGCTCCATAGTTTCCTCTTGGGCTTCACAGAGCTGACATCTAGAAGGCCCCAGGACATCCCTCTTCCTAATATTATCCCAGGTCAGGATTTTATTATGCTGAACCAGCCATATGAAGAGTTTAATTTTCATCCAGTCTTGATGTCTCCATAGGTCTTGCCAAATCTTATCCAGAGCTTGTGAGTTAAGGTCAAGGAGAATGAGTTTTGCTTCCTTAAGATTAAAGGCACCCTCACTATTGTTGCCCCATCTTAGCTAGTCTTGCCCCTCTGACATCAAAATCTTCCTTTGATCTAACATTTTTTTTAGAATCTCTGCTTTAGCCTTCAGGGGGCCATCATCCCTAAAATCAAAGTTCCTCAAGGTTCTCCATTTTCCAATATTGTTGGTTTGATCCCAAAAGTCTTTTACTTTAGATAACCCTTTGGTGTCTGTATCTTCCTTGAGATCCCTCAAGTCTTCTTTTAACAATATAGGATCTTGTTGCCATGTATCCTCCCAGAATAGGGCAAGGCTTCCCTCTCTGATTTCCCAGAAGCTGTTACCTTGGACTAAGCCCCGGTTATCCTAGGCCTTATTCCAAATGTGAGAGCCCTTTCTATATCCTGAAATTCTTATTAGATCATTGTTTTGCCAAGTGCTGGCATATTTTTCTTTCCAAATCCTTGCCCACTGAGCCTCTGGATCTTTTACCCATCGCCACCATAATTTAGCTCCTAAAACTTTGCTTAGAATCTCAGGATCGTCCAATCCAAGCCCTGCATAGTTTTTAGGTTTGCAGATTTTTTCCCATGCTACCAAGGCCCATTTCTTTCTTTCATCCCCCTTGCCCCTCTTTGCATGTTTCTAAATTGTTGCAGGACTCCTTTAGGAGTTGGGAGAGCTGATAGCATGAAGACTGGGAGTGATTGTAGGACAGCTTTGGTTAGCACCAACCTACCAGCCAAATTTAAAGATCTAAAAGTCCATTTCCTGATTTTATCTTGCAATTTGTTAGTCACTAGCTCCCAAACGTTCTTGTGTAAAGGCTTGGCCGTTAGAGGAACTCCCAAATATTTTAAAGGGAGGATCTCCCTTTAAAGCCCAAAATTCTGGAAATATTTCTCTGAATAGCAATGTGAATTAAAGAAAAAAATCTTAGATTTGGAGAGATTAACTGCCATACCTGAAGCCATGGCAAAGTCTCTTAGGATTTGCCTATAAGCTAGAGCTTCTTTGACCGTGGGGATACCCTGCAGCATGGTATCATCAACAAATTGTTGATATGTTAAGGCCTGACCATTTTCAGAAAGTTGGAGACCTTTGACTTTACCAACTACTTTTGCATGCTTGATAGATCAACCCAGCCCTTCCATCATGAGAATAAAGAGAAAGGGAGAGAGTGGATCTCCCTGCCTGAGGCCTCTAGAAGGAATAAAAGTCTCCGAGGGAGATCCATTAACAAGAATTGAAAAACTAGGAGAAGTAACTAGGACCATTACCCATTTGATCCAATTGTGATCAAACCCAAAAGCAATGAGAACTTTTCTGATATAGGTCCAATTCAACTTATCCTAAGCTTTGGCTATATCCAATTGCATGATCATTCCAGCTATCCTATTGTTTGTTAGTGAGTGTACCACCTCATGAGCTTGAATGATGTTGTCGAGGATTTGCCTACCTTCCACATATCCAGATTGTTCAACCGACACAAGGATAGGAAGAAGAGGCTTGAGTCTATTGGCTACAACTTTGTATATTATCTTGTAGACAACATTGCATAAGGCAATGGGTCTAAACCTATCAGGAGTTTGAGCCAATTCCTATTTAGTGATTAGGGAGATAAAGGTGGTATTAAGCGCCTTCAGAATGGTTTTGTCCCTCCTGGAGTCTTCCACTACATTCAAAACGTCATGTTTTACTATGTTCCAGCAAGCTTTAAAGAAATCAACATTGAATCCATCCGGACTTGGTGCCTTACCATTTTGCATTTCTTTTAGGACCTCACTAGCCTCCTCTTCCGACACTGGTTTATTAAGGTTGAAATTGTCCTCTCTGGTAACCAGCGTGGGAATATGTTTTGATATAACTCTAATGGGTTGTTCTCTATCTGAACAGGTTTCCTGTGCAATATCACGAAAGTGCTGAACCAGCATTGCTTCTATTTCTTCATGAGAATTGAGAAGATTACCTCCCTCGTCCTTGATAGAAGAAATCCTGTTGTGAGCTTTGTTCGTTGTAGTGGATCTGTGGAAAAATCTAGTATTACGTTCTCCTTCTTTTAGCCATTGCACTCTGGATTTTTGCCTCCAAAAAATCTCCTCTTGGTTACATAAGTTCTCCCATTCTTGATGATATGTGGTTGCCTAATCACTTCTATCTTTATCAAAACCCTCCATGATAAGGGTTTGGTTGAATTCCTGCATTTTTCCCTCAACAGATTTTTTTGCTTTAAAAATATTACATACTCCTTCTTGTTCCACTCCTTGAGCCTGAGTTTGATATGTTTTAGTCTTTTTTGAAGTAGGAACATTCTTGTGCCCTGAATATTCAACTCTTCTGCCCACCAGATGTCTATGTTGTTTATGGAATCTGGGTGGGAGAGCCAGATGTTTTCAAATCTGAAAGGTCTATTCCTGGGGGTGCCAATGCCCTGAATTTCCAGTTGCACCGGCCAATGATCCGAGCGTCCAAAGGGGAGCACTCTTGCAACTATGTCCTTGTCCTTGAGCATAAGATCCTCTGAGATTATGAATCTATCTAATTTGGAGGCCACTTGAGACTCTCCTCTTTTATTGTTCCAAGTAAGGGTACCATTACTCATAACAATATCCACTAGCTTCATATTGTCTATGAAGGTTTCGAAAGCACAAGAGTCTTTATTTAGAGTTCTGGTACCCCCTTTTTCTCTAACAATGATTTGATCATATTGAAATCACCCCCCAAGATCCAAGGGATTCTTGCATGTCTTTCCCTAATATCCTGCAGGGAATCTAGAAGCTTGAGTTTACCATCCATCCTTTGGGGACCATACACATTCGCGACCAGGTAGACTTCCTTATCTCCAACTAGTTGTATGACCACTGAAAGATAATCCCTAGCTGCCTCTGCATCTATAATGTCAATTTTTTGGGGGTTCCAAAGCGTGAGAATGCCTCCTGCTGTATTCTCTGCTTTGACCTCTAGAAACTCAAATCTATTAAGCCATTTGCTGTGAATCTCTTTTATTTTTTGAATGGAACATCTAGTTTCCTGGATGAAGATCACATCCGGTGCTGCTTGTTTCATCCTATTACTAATTAATCTTTGTTTTCTTTTACTACCTATACCTCTGATATTCCAAGATGTAAACTTCATTATTAAAGTCTAAAGATTTGTAAAGGAGTAGCTAGTTAGATCTTTCATCTTACCTGAATCTATCATTAGCTTTCCACACTCCATCAAGAGCTCATTCTGCTTTCTTCTGCCCCTCTTCTTTCTTGGATTTCTAGTAGCTAAACTTGGAGTTGATTTCATTATTTTCACTCCTTTGTGCTCCTGCTTGTCAATGATTTTTCCTTTATCCAACCCCCTCTCCTGAATTTTCCATAAAAACAACTACTGTATTATGTTGCATTCTTCTTGAGGCAATGAATCTATCCCTCCCGTGGTTCCCTGCATCAAGAACCCTTCCAAATCCAGGTGTTCCTTTTCAAGGATCTCCTGTAGCTCATGGTCCTCCAGATCCATTTCACTCTGGGTCATTTCCTGATCCATCTCCAGGTCTGCTTCCCTCATCATAGTTTCTTCCTAATTGCCAATATCTTGTGTTTGGTTGTTGTCTTCTTCTTTCTCATTTTCATTAGGACCTTCTTCCATAGATTGGTCTTCTTTTTTGATTTCTTCATTCTCTTCCAGTACTTGAAACTTGTTCTGACTGCTCCTTTTCCCCTCATTATGTTGTTGCTTTGGCCCTTTTTTACCGCCTTTTCCTCTATTTACCACTTTTTGAAAGCTTTCCGTGTCCTTTATCATATTAGCCTTGCTCTTGTTGTCTGCTTTACTGAGAGGGCAGTCTTTGAATAAGTGTCCATGTTCGTGGCATCTACGGCATCTGAACGGGATATGCACCCATTCCTCATCAAAAAACTTCCAAGATAACTTCATCTGGGAGAGCTCCTGATAGACCCATTTCCACACATATTCTTGCAAAGGAAGTATGTTTCCCCCTTCTTGTGGCTTCATAAGCTTTGACAAAACGATCTAGTTTATTGCCTATGGCAGCAAACGATTCAGTTTGCTAGTAATCGAGAGGTAGGGAATAGAGCCTTACCCAGACTGGTACTGAGGTGAAAGTTTCCCGCTCTGGGACAAAGTTCATCTTCCAAGGCCGCATATAGAGGCCGACTGCTGCATAAAAGTAGGGTCCTCCTTCGAATATTCTGTCTTTATCTTCGATGTTTGTGAACACCACGGTAAAGAATCCCTTTGACCCAAGATGTAGGTCGATGCTTCCTTTGGGTTTCTAGTGATATTTGATCCACGTTTGTAAAGCTTTTTCAGTGGGCCATAGTCCCATGAATTTACATATGATAGCGTAAGTCCCCATGTGTTCCCTGTGTGCCTGCAGAGCAGGATCATTTAAAACTACTCTAGGAGTGATCTTTGCTTTGGGTTTGCAAGGTCCCTTTTGTTTTTTGTCTCCCTGACTTTTGTCTTCTTCCTCGTCTTTTGTGCTGGTATTTTCCTTGGTCTTGGTCCCATCTGTTTCTTTTTCAATAACTTTGTTCCCTTCCTCTGCAGATCCTTTGACATTTTTTTCCAGAGCTGACTTACTTCTGCTGGCTACGGCGTCCTTATAGGAGGGAGTGGAGCTCCCTCCTCTGTGACCCTCCATTAGGATCAACCTCAGCAACTTGCTGACACCCTTGCTGCTCGCTCTCCGTTCTCAAAAACATTTTTCGACAGTGTTGGTTCGTCCAGCAAAGGCACATAGACTGGTTATTTAATATTGTAAGCCTTTATTTTTTTAATAAGATAACAACTGGTAATACAGGAAAATACAGAGTCTAACTCCCGTCAGTCAAATTCATATGAAATATGCATGCCAACTCTTTGTTCAGAGAGCGAGAAGTTTAAACTAAACATGGCTTATGACAGTAAATGAAAAGAAATTTGGTCCCAAAGTCAAAATGAGGAAAAACAGGGTTTCTATTTGCATAGAGAAAGCAAAGACAAGGTGCTATATAAACCAGAGTGGAGAAAATGCAAAGTGATATACAACAGGTGTGGGTGAGAAAATGGAAGGTGCCATATCATCTAAGGTGGACAAGATGTATATGATTTCAGATTCCAGATGTATGACACTAATACAAAGTTGGAATAAAATAAATAAATATATATATATATATAAAGAATTTAAGCCAACTATTGGTATGTATGTGTTTTCAATCAAAATGCCAAGCTAAAAAACTCACAAATTTTTTAGTGTTAGGACAACCTTGAACACCAGACAGATTTGTCATTAATAATGTCATGTCATGTGTTTTTTACTTGAAACACTGTAAAATAACAAACATTCATCAACATTTAGGACAAATCTTACAATTTGCCATTTTTCTAATCTTCTCTGCACTTTAGATCCAGGGTAAGATGGATCTGCAAATTATGAGTCCAGGGTAAGATGGACCACAATAAGATAAATGATGTTCAGACATGGATTCATTTTTAATGATATTGTGTGTCTGGTTTGTGGGGTTTTGAGTTCTAACAAATAGAATGCCAGGAGAAACAATCTTTGTAACAGTTTGAACTGCAAATGAACACTTCAGAGAATTGGGGAACACATATAGGCCGAGCTGTAGAAGACTTACCTTTAAGTAAATGTCGATTGCACGGTACAACCCGTCATCCAAATCCCCGGCTACTTTCGGCATCAATTTGGGCATAGCAATGAAATTCTCAACGCTAAAATTCTCAGCAGGAGCTATGGCCGCCAAGTACCCGTCCATGGTCCCGCACACCTTAGAGACGGAAGGGGAGCAATAA
Source organism: Pinus taeda (assembly GCA_000404065.3). Classification (NCBI taxonomy): domain Eukaryota; kingdom Viridiplantae; phylum Streptophyta; class Pinopsida; order Pinales; family Pinaceae; genus Pinus; species Pinus taeda. Next base: position 12,939 of record APFE030818744.1, on the reverse strand, counting down.
CCATCTAACCCATCTGAAAACCCATTTCGTTTCTCCACCTCTAGAAAGCTCATAACAATTCTAAGGATACTATCCAGATTAGAGATGGCCCCAGCACTATTAATGGAAGATATTGTAAGCAGATCGTCTTCTGTTGCCTGGTCCAATTGGCAAGCAATCCTGCGTTCTAAATCCATCCTGCAGTCTTCCCTGCTCTCCAAATAGATAGCAGAACGCAGCAAACTGCAGAGAAATGATACAGACATGGTGTTTTGGTCACTGGGTAGGAGACTGATAATGGTCTCTAGCAGAATCCTCTGCTCCTTCGCGACTTCAGAGGCATTACTTGCTTTATCTTGGCTTCTCCTCCTCACTAATACTTGCAGAGGCTTTTGGGCATAAAGCATAAGAGAAGATCCTAGGACCGGATATGGCAGGCCTTTATCTTTCATGGTCACTAGGACCCTCTGATAAAAATCTATTCTTAGCACTGTCAGCTCTTCAGCCCACCAATCTCGCGCCAGCATGGGCTTGGAATTGCAGTAAAACTCGGTTGCAGCCATGGATGCCGAGGCCTCTATGCACCTGCTCACTATGTTCAGCTTTTCTGCCATGGGGAGTAGATTTGCGCAGGCTTGCAGGACAGTAACAGAGGCCGAGAAGTTCTTGAATACAACTTTGTGCAAGTATTCCTCGGTCCTGGAGATGAGATTGCTGGGAGAGTATTCCTCTGTCATCTCTAGGTATTCTGCTGCACAGCGAAGTGCAGAGACGTTGTGGGAAGTGACCTCGAAGTTGATTCCATAGCAGAACTTGGCAGCTTCCTCAAAGGCCTTCGGGCCTCCTGGTATGCCTGCAAGTTCTATGCTGGAGAGATTATTGTCTTTGGCTTCGGCTACCATTCTCCTTATGTAACCACTCTTGGATACTAATGGGAACTTTTCAGCACAAAGCAAAACAACAAAACACACTCAGAGTTTGTTAAGAGAGAGAATAAATATCCTAAATGTCTCTATAGATAACGCATAGGTGGCTATCTCCATTTATTACTCAGAAACATTAACCAGAAGAAAACAGCAAAAACCACACTGAGAGTTTGTTATAGACTTGGAGAATAAGTATCTTAAATGTGAGAGAGAAACATAGGTATCCATCTCCATTTATTACTCAGTAAAGTTAACCAGGACAAAGTTGATATCTCACTTTCAGATATGTGCAGGTATCCAATTCCTCCAAGGTAGAAACATATAACATTTAAACCACGAGAAAATTAATGCTCCTGCAGATATATGCGGGTATCAAATTCCTTTAGGTAGCAAGGAATATGTGTATGTTTAGGAGTAGGATTCTCTTTTTCCTCTGATTTGTTCTTCTTTGAATTCAGGTAAGCAATTTTTTCCAGAAATTTATGATGAATTTTAAATAAATTGTCTCCCAATCATTTTTTCTAGTTTGAATGTCCTTATTTTTCCAGGAAAGGACCAAGACACAGCATCCTACTCCTGTATGCCTATAGCTACATGCTACAACAGTAAGTTATAAGATAATCTGATACAAAGTTTAGGTGATTTTGATGATATACATGAGTTTTATAACACATTCACTGCAAAATAAATATATAAAATTCAATTCCTCTGTCATACCTCCGTCATAGCTTATAGAAACAGCTAAACGAAAAATATCAAATTCCACCGTTCCAGGCTTTAATCTAAGTTTAACATACAAAAACATTAAGCGTATTTCTTTGCAAAATCTAATATACGTAGATATATCAAGTTTCTCGAAGTCGCAATCTCAATCTGTTATATGTAAACACTGAATTGAACTACCAAGAATTTGATAGTCCTCTGCAAAAAACAAAGCTGAAATACGTGTGGAGATATGACATCACAGATCTGAGAACAAAATGGATTACTCGTCAGCTACCTTGTGTAATGGAAAATTAGCTTCTCCCACTGCAACACTGACATCAGTTGGAAACTCTGGAGTAAAAACCCTGCGAACACAGAAATAGTGTGATATGAATACATGAGTGCCTCTGTATATATGTTTGGGAGAAATCTAAGTATATTGATATGAGTACCATTGGCTGATTCGTTCCATGGCGGTATTGGATGACCTGCGACGTCTGCTGGAAGTTGATGGGCCTGGAGACAAGCCGGATGCTGCCATGAAATTGAAGGTGAGTGGCTAAATGGGTGAATGAAGAAACAGAAGAGGATCTGATGGCTTCCAGGAAATTAAAATGGGGTAGAAGGGTCTAAAGCTCCAAATAAAATAGAGGGGACGATAGGGAAGTGGGTAGAGTTTCTTGGTATCTACAAGCTTCTCCTATTGGTGTTTTGCAAATCTATTTTATCTTCTTAACAAACCTCAGCGGTGCCATGGTCAAGTGGACGTTACCTAAACATCACGGAAATCTCACTATCCTGCCCAAACTTATAGGACAAAATGTTTTTATTGTTTGGATTTATTAAGGCGCATTTAAGAGTTGTCTAAGGTTTCGGGTGGATAGGAGATGGTAAATATCCCTCGGAGCATGATGAATTATGCACAGAGATGAAATTGAAATTTGAGTATTCCATCTTCATCAATTAGCTTGGAATACAACCTTGGTTTAAGCACTAACATTTTATAGTTGACTGATCAGATATATCCATTCAACTGAAAGTTCCAAAATAGCTGAATATTTAAGTTTCCTTCAATGCGAGTCCAGAACAGATTCCCAGTTATTTGCAGTTGACTTGTCTGATAATTAAATATCTAAAAATATTTATAACAGTTTTTCTTGATTTCGTACATACATGTCCTATATCTTTCATCCAATCGAGCTCTACCTGAATTATATTGACATTTAATGCTTTCTCAGTTGTGATTTTATTTTATTTATTTTTCATCGAGTTTAAATGAGACCAGTTTCAATGTTAGATGCAAGAACGATTTGCTTATAATTGACAAAGGATGGAGTAAAGTTCGATTTAACTGGGACAGCTTTTGACATAGTTTAATTCCCTAAAAATAATTTCTATTCTCAACCATTGTCCATAAATCTAAGACGTGGTAAAAGCTAAAACCCACACACAACTGTTAATCTACACTTCATAAATTATTCCAAATTATTCTTGGATTGTGACTTCAACCCCACACACAACTGATAATCTGCACTTCATGAATTATTCCTGGATTGTGACTGCACCATTTAATGTCAATGTGGACAATACTAAATCCACACCTAAAGACTCAGATACTTATTATATCTCCTCTGTACTCTAACAAATCTATTTTCAACATCCAAATTGAACGGTAAGTGCGTTTCCATGTCGACAATAATTCATACATGTATAATTAGACATGTCGACAATAATTCATAGATGTATAATTAGACCTTTATGGCCTGGAACAATCCAATCATCTGTCCATGACTTTCAACTTCACATCATAATCTGTCAAGTTGTTTTATATGGTAAGGACAAACTCATTTCAATGACTGAATGATACAAGTACTAAGACTCTAGAGATAAAATAGGTTGATGATCCTGGTTAAAGAAGAAAGCTTTCTAGGAGTAATTAATTTGGGTAGACAAAGGGCCTCATTTCCAGCAGTCCTCACAGTAACTTTTCCTTCAATACAATTCATGAATCATGAATTGAATAGTTGTAGTGAAATTTTAGTTATTCTGAAGTTTTGGGTCAATTTGGAAATGCCAAAAAACCCTTAAACATGATGAAACAGAGTCATTAACAAGATTGTAATTTCATCAAAATCTTACATGTAAGAAATTGGACAAAAATATCCACTTTCAATAATTTGGATGGGACCTTAAAGATCACAACTTTATAAATTTTTTAAAAGGGGCAAGCTGAATAACTTTTGTAAAATTCTTTGAAGTCACAGGTTGTAACTGTTAGAACCATAGAAATTATATAATTATAATTTTCCAGCCTTTTACTTCGAAGTTCCAAATAAGATTTCTTTTCATGCCAACTAGGTGGGTTGGTAAGAGGGAGACGGCTGCAGCCTTGTAGGCTGCATTTTCTCTGGTCCACAAGTTGAACATGATAAAAGTGTACGAGACGAGCAGGGAAATCAACTGGTCATGCACTGAGACGCAAAACAAAGCAAACTGTCTACAGCCATTATTGATTTTTGGCTGGAAATCGCCCACGTCAGGTTCAACACGTGCATCGGAGCAGACAAGATTTGTGGAAGTATTTCATGCTTCAGCAATTATGGCGTTGAGACAGTACAGAATCTCAAGTAGTATTCTACCTATTATATGTTTTGGGTATTTTTGGGTAATTTTGTTTTGTTTTGTTTGTGAATTTATTTGGAATTTGGGTTTTTGGGCATATTTTTTTGGTGTGAATTTACTTGGAACTTAGGTTTTTTTGGCATATTCTCTGGTGTGAATTTGCCAAGATTTTTTATTTCACAGGGTGAATTGTCAGTAAAATATAGCTAAAAATTTTCCAAGAATTTCAACATTTTGGGTTTGGAATCACAAGTTACTTGAGTAGTGAACTTTTCTCATTGAGAAATGGAATTTGACAAATTGTGAATTTCAACATTTTGGGTTTGGAATCACAAGTTACTTGTGAACTTTTCTCATTGAGAAATGGAATTTGACAAATTGATTATCACAGGGTGATTTGCCAGTAAAATATAGCCAAAAAATTTCTATGTATTTCAACATTTTGCTTTTGAAACGAGCATTAAAATTACAGAAACAATGGAAGCTTTAGATTTGAAATTCACCCTGAGTTTTTATTGAAAATATCTCAATAACTTTCAAAACAGGGAATCTATTTATAAAATCAAAAATATATTTTAAATAAGAATAAAAAACTGACCAAAAATTATTTGACCATAATTCCACCAAAAATTCCAAAACAACCTGAATTCTCCATCACAGCCCTTTGTGGCAAAGTGGATTATGATGACATGGTAATACGAGAGCCATGCACTTTTGTCCGTAAAATGTATTATACTGAACATCTTTCTCCGACGTGTGCGTTTGTTCTTACTTGATGTGGAAGACAGTTGGGCTTAAAAAGTTCAATGAAAAGGTAAACCCTTCCACAGATATTGAGTTGCAGGACTCGTGTTTTGTAAATGTGTCACGGTCTTGACAGAGACTTGTCACTTGAAAATTCAGCGCGGACATTTGTAAAAAAAGCGCCTATCCCTCTTGATTACTGTACATCAAAATAAAAAGATTGAATGGAATATATTATGATATTACACAGCGTTACCTAGATGGGAATTTGGTGGAGGAAATTGAGCTTAAATCTTGATTCGCTGCAGTTAAAATGGTTTTTTAACTGTATATTTGGATTTAGCACCCTGAAAAACCCCTGGGACACTTTGATTGTGCAGAAACTAGCTATCAAACTTGGGATTCCAATAAATTGCTGCAGGACCGGATTTTGACCGGAAAAACCCACCGAAAAGGCTTCCAAAAAGTCTCATTATAGACAACTACAAAAACTGCACCTGGCATGTAATGTTGACCGACCCTGTCAAGAGCAAGGACTGAATAAGTAAATATGTATTTTTGTGTACAGTCAGGACAATTTTAAAAGGAAATCTGTGATACAAAAATTAATTTACAGGTAAGTTTATGGTAATGTTTGTATATAAATTTATATTAATTAAGGTAGATATATTATTATTTAATTTTAAGGTCACAGCCAAGTCAAGTCAGAGACTAAATTGCTGTATGACACCTTTTTGTTTGTGCGACAAGAGACCCACTTCTGCTCAGTGATTTGACTGCTACATCTACGAAGACATATATACTCTACCTCCTCTAATTTTGAACTAGTGACTTCTTAGGAGGAAACACATACTCTTAATCATTAAGCCCACTCAAGCTCTATTAAATGATTAGTAAATATTGATAACCACCAAAACATTTACATCATTATATAAATTTAAAAAATCATAAAAATAAATTAAATTATTATTTTATTTTAAATTATTAATATCAATAATTTTGTTGAAGTTTTGAGTCACAACTACTTGTTCGAGTTTTGTTTCTTGTACCATTGCTTTTAGATATCTAGAGTATATGTGTTGCATAATTTGGCAACCTTGGATAGAGCTAGAGGGGGAGGTTGTCTGCGTCACCACATTGCAAGCAATGTTTGTATCCTTGTTTGATTGGGCAACTTGGGTCAGCATCTTCTCGGTACTTTCTATTCTATTAATCTATGCTTCTTGTTTCCTCTTATCTGTGTGTGATTCTTGTCTTGTGCTTTTGGTTTCTTATGGCACTTCCTTTGTCCTAATTTGACCAGCACTTTCTCCTATCTCAATTTGATGATTATCCGTAATCTTGTATGGTTTTGTCCTTCTTGGTTCACCATGTCCACGCAACGTATGTGCAACCTCAAGCTGTCGACGACAAAGGTGGTGGTGATCGGGGTCAACAACGTTGGTCGCGTGCCCAAGCCCAAGCTCAAGTGGTCACTACTATCTTCCACTCTGCGACACTTCAAGATATTCATGAGGAAATTCGCTAGCTGGAAACTTGGATCACTACTGACTGTTAGGTTTTTTTTACACTAAGATCCTGGAAGAGGTGTCCAATTGGGTTCCTGAACTTGGTCACACTAGGGGGAGATGAAACCAGTGCTTGAGTTTAGTCACCCTCCATTGGCAGATGAAAACTCTTTTGGGTTGTGCCCTAAAAGAGAAGCGTGAGGATTATAATGACATCATTTTTCACTGAACATGATTAAATAGGTGTAATGATATCAGTGTTCATGTTTGGCTAGCTTGGATGCTCATATGGCTCATTTGGAGAGCCACCTTCAATGCAAGCTCAAGCCCTCAAGCCCTTTGCTCCAACCTACACTAATGCTTAGGACCTGCTCCAATGACTTCATTAGATTCTTAATCTCATGTTATGTCTTTATATAGTTTTCCTTTTAAGTTCTTGTAGTTTTCATAAATAGAAACTTTATTTCGGTGTACTTGTTTTTATATTGTCAATCCACAGATTTGGTTTCCGTTGTGGCAGTAAACACTGACAATAGTATAAAATAACATATATATATATATTAAAAATATATATATTATAAGTTAAACATATATACATTTTAAAAACATGAAGCCATAGTCTTAACTATAGAGATTTATCCTCACTTTATTTTAAAGATTTTTAATCTACAAATAGACTTTATTAGAATACTATGGGCAAATACCATGGCTTATCAATACCATATGCTCCAAAAAACCATAACTCACTTCTTATAACAATTGTTCATATGACATTTTTTTGTTAATTAATCAATTTAATTAAAAAGAAAAAAAATGCATAGCTACTTTGGAAATAAATCTCATCCTTTGATTTGTGTATACTACTATAGATATTCTAAAATATTTTGTAGAGATTAAATTTCTATCATCCACTTAATAATTATAAATAACTCAATTTTATTTAAATTTTATTTATTAATTTTAATATAATTATAATCTTTAATTATAAATTTTTGAGGTTATTATATTTAATTACCAAAGTCATTGTAATTTAAATTTATTTCTTAAATAAATAAAAGTAAATAAAATTAATTAGAGAACAATGATAATATTTCATTATATTATATGTTAATATAGAAGTTTTCGAGCTATATCTATACTCAAATGTGTAATCAATCAAGGATCACTTTCAATAACATCTTTGATTTAATTAAAATCGGTTAATAAGTAGACATTTAACTTCTATTTTTTTAATATGAAGTAGTTTATGGAATTGGCTAAAGGGTGGACCAAAACTTTATTCTAGGTGGATTTGGTCTATTTTAAAATGACACAGGAAAAATTGTTTTATCTATAAAAAAAAATTCACTAAAAAGATTGAATATGTTCACTCCTTAACTTCTTATATATGTGAAGTTAAAATATAAAATATGTTCATTGTTTTCAAGAAATGTGTTAAATTTAAGATGTCAATTGGGTAATGCTTATATCATTATAGGTAAAACTTTAAAAATATATAATATATATAGGGAGGGCAGAATAGATTCTAGATATAAATAGAAATTATAAATATGATATTTGCATTGAAATATTGTCACAATATCTAATTAGATAATAATCAAAATTGCATTTTTACATATTTATATTGAAAGAGGGCCGAGAGAACAGATTTTAGATATAAATATAAATTATAAATCTTATATTTGCATTGAAATATTGTCACAATATCTATTTAGATAATAATCTAAATTGCATTTTTACATATCCATATTTACATAAGTTTTGAGAGTTAGAGTGAGATTATATCCAACTTAGATCTATTTTAAAAAATCAAAAAATTTAAGGAATTTGATAATCAAGTATTGTAGGATATATCTTGAAGTTATGTATATATTCATATTTTATGAAGCAAAATATCATATTAGCAACAACCACATAAATAATCTTAATGTGTCTATATAGGTCTACAAGTATGTATTTAGCACATTAAATTTCAATATTCCCTATAATATTGTTAAATATATTTGCATACAAACACACATTAATATTGTAAATGTGGTTATATAGGTCGACAAGTATATATTTAGGACATTAAATTTCAATATTCCCTATCATATTTGCTAAATATATTCTACATATAGAAACACATATGATAAATGTGGTTATTATGGTAAAACAAGAGATGCATGTGAATAAGAAGTGACAAGAAAAAAAACAAATGATACAAAAGGGCTCTAAGGCTCCTAGGATGGCCAAGCCCAAGGAAACTCAGAGACCTATGGAGGATAACAAGATTTAGAAGCTGAACATGACACTAGTCTTCATTATTTTCAGCAATATAATTACATCCCTGCAAGAAAATACAATGGAGCTACAAAAAATATGAGTTATCTCCACAAGAAGACTAATAAAAATCTACCTCTATAGGGAAATTCGACTTGGTACTTATACAAAATGATTAGGAATCATTCCCCATGAAAGGAGGAAGCTTTCCCCACCAAAATCCCTTGATTAGTGGATCTGGTTCCCAATATTAGGAATCTGCATTAAATGGCAGGGAACACATTCCTAGATTTTCTTAATCATTGGAGTTCCACAATCTGTGCCATAATTCCATAATATCTTGTTGATTTATTATTTAGTATTGATAATAGTAGGGAGCAAGTCCCTAAATTATCTCCTCCTCCAAATCTTCATAATTTGTCCAATATTCTCATAATATTCCACAAAAATAAATAACATTATGCACAAATATGCAATTATTCATAAACCTTCCTAATAAACATATTAAAGTTAAAAATACATTATCTGATGCAAAAAGAGAGGTTTATTATGATGAAAGATGGTTAGATGGACCTTAATTTATGTTTTATTTAGAGGCATGGGCCTTAATTTATGTATAATTCAGAGGCCCATCACATGAAAGCGAGGATAGCCCTTTTCAGTCTCAATGGTAAAGCGGATATTTTGTGGGAATATGTGAAGAATGTCAAGGACATATACGAGGATGATTTGACTTGGAATGTGTTTGAAAGGCTTCTCAAGAAGAAGTACTTGTCTAAGAGGTATTAGGATGACCGAGCTAAGGAGTTTTATGAATTGTGGATGGGTTCTATGACAAATGAGGAGTATACTAGCATATTTTTTGAGTTGTTGAGATATGTGCCTTGCCTCAGAGAGGAGAAGGCCAAGGTTTAGATATTCAACAATGGATTTCCAGTTGCATACAGAGACCGGATTGAGTTCGATGATCCTATATCGTTGGAGGAGGCCATCCGAAATTTGAAGCATTATTATGAGCAGTTGAAACGCAAAGTTGAGCCGAAACATGACTTGAAAACAAATTATGAAAGCTAAAGGAAAATGGCTATTGAAGTGAGGAAGACCTCAAGATGCAAGTGAGAAAGATAATGCAATTCCTTAAAGGATGTTAAATACAGTTGAGAAGGGACATGGAGAGCAGTAGGCTAGATGCGGTGGTAGGGAACCATTGCGCTATTGGATATGTGGTAAGGATCACCATAAGAGGGATTGTCCGCAGTATCATATTGGTAGTAGACCCTAGATCTACAGTGCTTAGGAGGCACATATAGTTGGTGATGTTGGTCATAGCATTCCTCAAATTTATGCAGTTGTGGACAACAGGAAGGTGGATCATCAGGCATTAATCATTGAGATGGATGGTAAACTATGTGATCAAGTTGTTTCTATTTTGATTGATCCTGGATCTAACTATAGTTATATTAATCCTGACCTGGTGGATAAGTGTGGTTTGAGAAAAGAAGTGCATGTAGAATCTTGGTTGGTATAGTTGGCTATAGGTAAAAAGAATCGAGTTCACCATTGGGTAAGAGCTTGTGCATTTGAGTTAAATGGTATACCTATAGCAGCACATTTGGATGTACTTCCATTGGGATCGTATAGTATGATTTTGGGTATGGATTGGTTATACCTTCACATAACCAAAGTGGATTTCTTCGATAAGGCCATTGAGTGTGTGGATGATAGTGGGGAAATGAGTACCTTGCAAGGAAAGAAGAAGCCTACATCAGTGAGGATGGTTACTGCTATGCAGGCTAAGCATAGTTGCAGAAATGGTTATGCGATGTTTGCAGTACACATTTCTAGTGACAAGGGTAAGGAGGTTGAGGATGTTGATGTGTCGAGCAGGTACCCAGTTTTGCAGTAGTTTCAGGATGTATTTCTGGAGGACATTACAGAGTTTTCACCTCACAGGGAGGTAGAATTTTCTATTGAGTTATTGACAGGGGTAGCTCCAACATCGAAAGAACCTTATAAGATGAGCACACCTGAGTTGGTAGAGTTGAAGTTGCAGCTCAACGAAATGTTGGACAAAGGATACATCACACACAGTATATCACCATGGGGCACACCATAGTTGATCGTAAATAAGAAAGATGGTACTCTCAGATTGTGCATTGATTACAGGCAAGTGAACAAGGTAATGATCAAGAACAGGTACCCATTGTCGAGGATTGATGATTTATTTGATTAGCTAAAGGGAGCAGCATTGTTCTCTAAGATCAACTTGAGATCAGGATACCATCAGGTATGCATCAAGGAAGAGGATGTCTTCAAGACTGTATTCAGGACCAGGTATGGGCATTATGAGTTTGTTGTTGTTCCATTCAGTTTGACTAATGCTCCAGCTACATTCATGTGTTTGATGAATAGTGTGTTGCATCCTTATTTGGAAAAGTTTGTTATTGTATTCATCGATGACATACTAGTATATTATAAGAATGAGGAAGAACATGCCAAACATTTAGCAGCAGTGTTGAGATTGCTAAGAGAGCATTAGTTGTATGTTAAGCTTAGCAAGTGCAACTTCTTTCAGACTGAGGTACACTACTTGGAACATGTTGTCTCCAAGGAAGGCATAACAGTAGATCCAGAAAAGATAAGGGCCATCATGGAATGGGTTGTTGGAGATCAGATGCACAGCTATATTAAACAAAAGACGCAGCAGATAAAGCACATCAAGACACAGGAATTAACGTGGTTCACCCAACCAATCTGGGCTACGTCCACACAACATAGGCATCGGCAATCTTATTAATCAAACAGGAGATTACATAATTAAATCCTCACAAAACTCTCACCCTCATAGCAAACAATCCGAATGGTTGCCTGTTATATAGCAAAGAGAATCTAACAACCTCATTAACTCACTCAAATCAAATATAGGAGGCATTAATCATCTCCCAACAACCTGGAGCTAATCTAGGAACTGATTCCTATTGTTGTCATCAACTGAGATTTTTCCTATCTTATGCAAAATAGAAAATCTCAACAATCTCCACCTTGACAACAATTAGCCTGATGCCATGTTATTATTATTTTATCTTTTCTGCAATCCAAGAGAAGCCAAACACCAACGTAGCTTCTCTAACAAAACTGGTTTCGTGAACATGTCTGCACAATTCTGCTTTGTATGCACCTTTTCAAGAGAGACTCCCCTTTCAGTGATAACTTGTCTTACAAAATGGTACTTGATAGGTATATGCTTTGATTTACTATGATAGGCCGGATTCTTAGCCAAATGTATTGCACTTTGACTGTCACAAAATAACTTGATGTTGTCCTGCACCTACCAAATCACCAAACAATGTTCTGTAGCTTTGACATCCAGCTGATAGCTCCACCTGCAAGAGTAAAGACGTACCCTGAAGTTGACCTTCTCTTATCCAAATCACCTGCAAAATCGGAATCAACATATCCGCAAAAAAATTCACTACTCTTATTGTAAGAAATACAATAGCTACTTGTGCCTCTCAAATACCGAAGCACCCATTTCACTGCTGACCAGTGTTCTTTACCCGGATTTGCCATGAACCTGCTGACAACCCCAACTGCATGTGAAATATCTAGTCGAGTACAAACCATCGCATACATTAAACACCCTACTACATTGGCATATGGAATTCGAGACATATAATCCGTTTCTTCATCTGTATTAGGACATAAACTCGAAGAAAGCTTAAAATGGGAAGCTAAAGGGACTGAAACATGATTCACATTATTCATACCAAACCTCAAAAGTATTTTCTCAATATACTTTTGTTGTGATAGCCATAGCTTACCATTGCTCCTGTCTCTGAAAATCTCCATGCCCAAAATCTGTCTTGCTGCTCCTAGATCTTTCATATCAAATGTTCTTGCCATCTGAGCCTTCAACCTGTTGATTTCTTCTATGCTTTTGCTTGCTAAAAGCATATCGTCAACATACAATACCAAGATAATGAATATGCCATTATTCAACTGTTTAAAATAAACACAATGATCATATTCACTTCTAACATATTTCTGACTCAACATGAAAGAATCAAACTTCTTATACCATTGCCGAGGCGACTGCTTCAGGCCATATAATGACTTCTTGAACCTGCAGACAAATTTCTCATTGCGATGCTGAACAAACCCTTCCGGTTGTTCCATATATATTTCCTCATCTA
>APFE030818739.1:3855-42215 GCA_000404065.3 Pinus taeda | reverse complement strand
CCAGCTTGATTTTTCATTATATTCCTTTCAATGTTATAATACATATTTATACATGCTGAAGCATCCAATACCATGGACTGAAAACCATCGCGTCCAAAACCATGTGTGAAATCATGCACAAAACCATAGGTAGGTTGCCCCCAACCTAACATAGGGTCCAAAACCAAAATTTTTCGAGGCGCTACCCCGGACGCCATAGAGTGGGGTTACTTGCACCCATCAAACCCCCTATGACCCCCCCGCTACGCAATCGGCACAACGAAGGGGGGCTCCACCCCCACTCTAACCCCTCGGTTAACTATGTGGGCTAGTCGTGGAAAGAATATAACACAACCCAACAATTCTGGTTGGTATATGGAATGGAATTTGTCATGCCAATGGAATTTTTTGTGTTGAGTCTATGCATTGCATTGGCCACCTAGATGACCAAATCAGAAGCTATTTAGAAGTTGCTACAATATTTGTTACAGTTGGAGGAAGATCGAGCATTAAATTTTTTCCACCAAGAAGTGTAGAAGGAATGAGATAAGGCATGGCATGACCAAATGATTAAGCATAGAACTTTTGAAGAGGGAGATGTGGCTCTTCTATACGATAACAAGTTTTTGAAATGTTCAGGAAAGTTTCGAATGCATTGGTTAGGACTGTACGTGATTTAGTATGTGACTAATGGCGTCGCGCTGCAAATCAAGAATATGTATGGTATACCATGCAAAGGTTACATGAATGGGAGTGGGATAAATATTTATAAAGGTAGCCAAGCTCCTGTGCTCCAGGGATAGAGGGAGGTGGAGCCCTAGTCTACCAGTTGTATATAAATAAGGTAGATTGGACTAATAAGTAGGGAATTTAGAAGAAGAAAGACATTAGGATGAAATACATTTGGTTACCTTAGGATCAGCTCATTATGAATGCAGAGAGGAAAATCAATAAGTGCGTTATGTTGGGGGAATCCATACCCATAATACATCATTGATAGAGTTGATGTGACCATGTGGCGGTATCAAAATTAGAGCTAGGAGGGGGTCTTATTGTGGAAAATAAATTACAAAGGATAGAAGATGATGGGTGAGGATTAGATAGGTAGGAAGATGTGACAACTAGTTACTGAACGCACTGTAGGTAAGTGACTAATAATTATGTAGAAGATCGGGATGTACGGGGGAGCTTCTATCAAAAGAATCAATATTATGACAAGGAAAGATGGTTGACCTACTCACCAATTGTGGGGAGGTAACTGTTATGATGATAGGGAATTTCAAGCATGCATGTTGATGGTAATAGTAGCTAATATGAAAGCCACAAACCCAAAGAAAAAAGAAAACCTCTGCATTGACAAGAGATCTAAGGGGAAGGAGAGAGTCAAGAGGAAGGAGAAAACTGTGTAAAGGAACCAGGAAATCCAAGATGAAGGAAGAGAGTCGATTAGAAAAAGAGCAGAAGGTGCACATAAACCACCGCCAATCCTTGTGAGAAGAGACAAAAAAGAAGTTCGTAGAGAGTAAAGTAACCCCAAAGGAGACCTCAAAGCCAATTTCAGAAGACACAAGCATGGAGCCGAGTGTAAGGGGAGTGAAATTATTGGTAGTATTAGATTGTAGATAGAAGCCCAAATACACTTTGCCCTTGTCAGGATCTCCAGTAGAGATGGAAACTCCCAAGGGAACCAAGTACACAGCGCGAATGTTGCCCATACCCCCCTGGGGTGCTTCACTAGGGGAAAATGAGGAACATTATGTAGAAGATTGATTATTTTGATCATGATTTATGTGATCCTTCCAGGAACCCTAATCTACAAGATTACATACATTTATTGAAAAACTAGCACAATGTGCCTGAATTGGAACCCAAGAATGGGTTGAGAAAATGGAGACAACAGGTATCCTGAACTTAATCCTTATTACGCATTTTGGGCGAGGGGAAGAGGTAACTCTTTTCACCAAGTGTCTATTGGCTTGCGTACATGATAGATACTTATGGCTGGACCACCCCGTACCTATTACTTTTGAGTTTATCCATAAGATCACTAGTCTCTCCATGGAGGGGGAAGATTCCAGGCTGCTTATTAATGATCATACCCTCATGAAAAATATGGAAAGGAAGTACAAGACTCTAAGGGGGAATCGAGGGTTTTTTATTTCAATGGTACCATATCAGACTATGTGGTTTGTGATGTAGGTCATTGCATGTAATCTTCTATGAAAATGTCAAATAAATGAAGTTCTAGTTGGGGTTATAGTAGTAGACCAATGTGCCAAAGGAGAATAGTTTGCTTGGTCTTCGTTCTTATTAAGGGAATTTAGGCAAGATTTCTTAGACACTCAAGAACTAAATGCCAAATTCCATTATGCTTGGTTGTTGATTTTGGTAGCCCTGGTCAAGTGGAAAAAGCTGGAGTATTTCCAACTAGTGGCAGTTCTAATGAAACCTATCTTGGTCCCTAAGTTTCAAAAAGTTTGGCCTCCAATGAACCTGAGCACAAGAGGCTCAATACTATTTTGCTTTTCCTATATAGGGAGGTAATATGGAATATCATAGAAGAGACATTATGACTACCTACTAAAAGTGTGAGGAAGTATAGCGAAATTCAACGCTGAACCCCACCACATTTGGGTTCTAGCATGGAAAGACCTAATGAATATGTGGCAGAGGCAACCCTAATGATTAACTGAAGATGAGATTCAAGGTATAGTGGATGCATGGGACCCTGCATGGAATATTCCAAGGAAAGAATATTTAAGAGGCTCAGTCATTGGTTGTCTCAAAGCCAGACCACAAGATGAAGTATCACTCACTCTAAGAGGCCAACGATGGTTAGGGAAGAAAATAGTGTTGACGAATAGTGTAGGGGCCACCATGAAGGTTAGAATGAAGAAGAAAGCTTCCCGCCCCTCCCCAATTTGAAAAACATTGTCAGAATATGACTTCAAACGTATTAGGGACAAAATGGCAGATATTGCTGCAACTAGGTATGACCACCTCCATCAACCTATAAAGGAAATGAAAGCTAAATTGATTTTTTCTTCAGGTTTAGGGAAAGGACCATCGGTGATGCCTGGGTCATGACCTAAAGAAATATCCCAATCCCATGCAGTAAAATTGTCCCAATAGTAGAAAAGGGCATGTAGGATTCTTGGAATTGCAAAGGAAGCTTGGGAAGGGACTGTGTATAAATCTCTCTCTATTGGCACAAATGTTGAGGTTGTGTTATCAGAGTTGGAGTTAGAAGAGTTAGGACAACTATAACACAACACATCCTAGGTGTTACAAGACAGGCTCATGGCTACATAGGAGGCCTTGGGAAATAATCAATGGACAAAAGAATAGCTACCTTAGGAGCAACATAAGCTAGAAGACAATAATTCGGAGTGGTGTAGTGCCTTCACCCAGATTTATGAGGAGTGCATTAAAGGGATGGTAGAGGATGCCATCCCCACCCATGACATGGCAATGAGAATAATGAAGGCCATCCATTGATGGAAGACATTATTTGTGAGGAAAGAAATTAAATAGGAGTCACAAATTGCATCACAAGATGAACAACGAGAGGAAATGGCTCAGAAAAGGAAGGAACAATTGCCTACATATGAAAGGAAGTTCTAGGAGGTGGGAAAACAAAGCAACCAACTGTGGAACAAGTTGTTTGAGGTACCAATAGTACAAAGAGTTGTTGAGCAAATCAAGGCAACAGACAACCAACTCCATCAAATCAACCAAATGGTGGAAAAGATGAGTCTTGCTAATAGGAGGAATGCTATGCATGATAAGGAATGACTTAGGAAATTTGTGAGAAAGATCCATGAGGAGAAACAATCTTGGACATATTTCCAGGATTGAGTCATGGTGATTGTGGATGAGTTCAAAAAATTGTTGAAGAATGTGCAAAATTCAAACAATGAGGACATCATTGCAATCATTGGGGAACCAACTACCATAATGGAGCACATAATAGCCAAGATAGAAGCATAAGAAGAAACATGGGAAACTTTGTGAAAAATTGTGGAGTAAAAGATTTCTTTGACAAGGGACATAGTGGCTCAAGGATGATCCAAATTTTTGTGTTGGGGACCTATTCGGACCTAGAATTATTTTGAATTTTTTTTGGTATAGTAAGATCGCATAGTAGGAACAAGGAATGTAGAAAGGACAAGGTAGAGCACAACATAAGGTTGGTGTAGGAAGCAAGAGCATAACATAGGGTTGGCGCAATGGATGAGATGCAATGAAGGTGGACAATGACAAGTGGAATAAGAAGGCATGTGCACAGGATATCGATCATTAGGATTTTATAGGAGAAGGAGTTGACCAAGGAGGTCATGGCTAACAAGAAGTCAAAGATATTTTGAGATAGGAAGCACTAGGTGGACTGGAGCCAAAACAGACAAAGGATATTTTTTATAGCAACACCACACATGGGACAACTCAACAGGAACCAAAGGAAATATCTCAATGACCTCTAGGACAACTGGGTTGAATGGGCAGGAAAGAGGGAGAATTCGAGAGAACTCTCGATGGTTATAAAATAGTCAAACGAAATCCAAGGGAGGGTTCGCTATGGGTTGCTGGTCTCTAGATGATGGTCGACTAGTCAGAGTGTTATGCAAGTTAAGTTAGAGTCTGCCTCTGTACCAATGTTGGGTTAGTGTAATTTGGGAAACAGGGTCGAGTTTGTTGATGCTCCCCAATGTTAATATAATGGATTGTATCTATTAAATATATTTGTGTTATTGTAGATGGTTATAATGGGGTTTATATCATGTTTTAATATTGTAAGATGGTCAAAGATCTTGGTAGTTTGATGCATGTATCTTTGGGTATTTTTGCCTCTTTATATATATATATATGAGTTGGTGTTAGAGAAATTGTTGTACTCTTTTGTGATTATAAACTGATGTTGGAAAAAGCCTTATGTTCCTTTTCTTTTATTGCATAATTGTTTGACTGTATGGATGAATTGCATAACTAAGTGGATGTTATAGTTATTAAGAAAGGGTTTTACGTGTTTTATGTTGCTGGATTATATTGTCATGAGAGGTTTATAGTTTTATTATTTTAGTCCTAATGCTCATCTTGATGATATGCTTCATTGTGGTAGTGATTTGGTTCTATATGGCCATGTAGCATTGTGGTTATTAAACCTCGCTGAGTAAGCACAAATATTATTTGCTTGTTACAGTAGGAAGCGTCGATCAATATTATATGTTGATGAAAGTATTGTAATAGTCATGGACCTATAAGTGTGTTTAACATTAATTGTATTCTATAACGTCATGTATAGTCATGGTGGGTTTGCGCAGTAAATAGATGAACTAATGTTTGGCACTATGCACAAAGCGCAATAGAAAGGAGGTATTTTATATGCGTCAGTTAGGAACTATGCTTTGTAACCTCAAGACAATACTTTCAGACTATGGAAACATGGTTCTGATAGTCACTCGTTAGCATCTCGGGTGAGACTTCACTCACTGTATGGGTGTTGCTAAAAAGGTCGGTGCTAAGTGGGTCATTGTTGGCCACAATGTCACAAATCCTGGGTCTATCAATATCTCATGCACCAACACTAAGCCATTGGAAAATGAAGACAACAACTAGAGCTAACTTTCAAAGTACATATAGGAAATTTTGACCCCTACCAATCCTTTGTTAAGGTAGTAGATGACGTGCTCATGGTGGTCTTTATCTTGTTTGACAAAAAAAATTCCAAGGATCAAATCAGAGTTTGTGAGATAGAAAATTAAATATCGACTACAGTCATGGGGGTCAATAGTGGGGGTGACATCAAGGCCTTTTTCAAGGCATCAAAATATCATTAATATGCTTGGTCATCCCATACAAATGGTGTATCCTTCTTCAAAAGGTGCATGAAACCCTTTGTCGTATTAGCATAACTGGCATTATTGACACATACATTAATGATATCTTATGTTTTGGTGACAGAGACAATGCTAGGAACCCATTCCATCAAGCGAACTAGATAGAAAAAATTAGCTTTGAGAAAAATTTCAGCTTTCGCCTTGATGGCAACAACTTTTTGAGGATTGATTGGTAAGAGCCATTGTATGACTAGCTTAGCTCCTTTGTAACTGATGATTTAATGCTTTAAAATTTGAGGCTCGATGTCCATAATTTCTTCATATGACCAATTGAAGACATTGAATAATTCTTTGAAAAGAGTGGTAAAGGTAGTGATTTCATCCGGAGTGCAATCCACTCCAATTATGATGTGTTCCATGACTACGATTTTCATGGAAATATCGATGGGAATGACAAAATAAATATTTTCTAAGTTCTCTTCATAGAACATAGCACGTGTCATGCTAGGATCTTATTCCCAATTGAAATTTCATGATGAAAAAAGGTGGTGTAAGTTGTCATTCAGATGTTTTGAACAAGGGAGGAATAATGACCGATGGTGTGATTCTTCCCAAGGTGTATCCAAGATCATCATGGCTTCCAAGTTAGCTTCATTATATGGCATAGTAGTATTGAGGAAGTTAGGGGAACTTGAATGATCAACAACCCATGTGGGTGAGGAGTAAGCACCAAGCTACATATTATGTGGGAGGCCTTGTTCAGGGTCAGTAGTCACCATTTGTATAACTTGGTAATAAATTTTAGCGGGGCTTAGAGGAATATGATTTCCATACATGTCGATGTCTAATCTAGAAGGTATTATCCAAGGATTGTTGAACTTGTGGTTTCTCAAAACAAGATTATCCCTACTCAGTTTTAGTAAATTTATCAAGCCAACATACTAGAAAAATTTGATCAACATATTTTTGTTCAAAATATAGTATGGTAGTAATCAGATGGTAGTAATAGGATCTTGGCATAATCATCATGGGAGTCTATAGAGTGCCCATTACTTGGAATATGAATATGATGATGTCGTTGAACTTTGTTTTTAGGTAATTTGTAAAAGCAATGTTGCAGAAAAAAAGTGGCATAATTTTTCATGTAAGTAGAAAGTTTGTTTTAGATTGATGATTCTCCTATCATTTAATTATAATACTATGACTTAAAGAAATATAGTAGATAGGAACCAACCATAGTTTTGGGCCAAAAACTAGTATAATTTGACTCAGCCAATTGTACTCCATGGCCAAACATCAAGTTTGATGTAAATTTCTTGAATAACTGGTCATCTTATGGACACATTCCTATTTACTAAGACACCTAGGTACCCTACCATGGCTCTCACTAGTTCTCTAGGAGAATAGTACGATACAAGATGTATAAATGTCAATACTACATTCTTCATAAAGTAATAGTCATTCACCAAGGAAAAATTAGATAATATGAAAGATGAAATTCTATGGAGAGAGATTGGATTAAATCTATCAGATGATTATACTCCTCTGTTCATTTGCAAGACTGTGACTAGAAAAAATGTACCAGTTGAAAAATAGCCATAAATTAGGACTAAACACTGGTATAAGTTGACTGGGAACGTATTGTACTCTAGGAAAAAACATCAAGCTTGTGTTGGCCATTGTCTCATCATTGATGACAACTGATGTCAATGACGTCAATGGAATTATGGAAGCCTGAGGATGCATTGGTTTTATTGAGTATTTTCTAAGGTTATGTTCATCAAAAGAGCATGAAAAGTTCATGGTTGGATAATCCTCTCAGAGACATTTCCAATGGTATATGGAACTTTATCTTAACTCCAAAGGAGTGACAAGAAAATTCAAGTTAAATTTTGTAACAAACATAAATATATATCAAATAATAATTAATGTAACAAATATATATTAAATAATACTTATTTATTGAAGAGACATTTTCTAAAGGAAATTATTATTTGTGAAGGGGCACCTTGCCTAGTATATAAGTAGGGTCTTCATTGTAATGATTCATTCTATCGTCTTATCAATATTTATTTTTACAATATATTTGTGTACAAGGCATTTTAAATACAAACAAAACATTGCTTTTTTACTACAGTGGTATCATAGTTGTTTGACCCTCTAGTTTTTCAACTGCTATTCCAAAGCCATATTAGGATACTTTTGTATTCTCTAGGTCTTGAAATCATGGACACATATTTCAAAGAATAAAGGGATTGTCATAAATCTCAATGGGACTATTGCAAGAAATGAGAGAAATACTTATAGGACGGTCGAGGGATTTAGACAACCAAGATGAGTAGGTAAAATGAATTTATGTAGAATATTGACGAAAATTTGTTGCATTTGGAAAAAAACCATAATAACGAGGTTGAAGATATTAAGGAAGAGAAAATCGTACTGCAAGGGAAAATAAGATTGATAATCAAAGTGAGTATATGGTAGTTGAGGATGAAATCATGGAAGAACGGAATGGATTTATGTAGAATACGGGAGAATAATTACAACATTCTATAGAATATTAAGATAATGAAGTTAAGCAGGATGATGTTGGGGAACAACACAAGCTTACTGCAATGGAAAATATGACTCCCATTTAAAGTGGGCATATGATAGCTATGGATGAAGAAAATGAATCTACAGAAATTATTGATGAAGAATCACTATATTCCACAAAATATCAAGAAGAGGTTATGTCAATTACATATTATGATGAGAATGAATATGATCTTAAAGATGAAGATGGTCTATATTATGATAATGGTGAATATGGTTATGAAGAAGAAGATGATGATGATAATGGTGAAGATGATCTTGAAAAGTTTGAAGCTATGCACAATTTTCCCTTAAATGAATTTGGAAAAATTGATCCACTAACTGGAGAGAAGGAATTTATAGTTAAAATGGCTCTCAACAAGGAATTCAGGAATGAGGTGCTAGTAGAACAAACTTGCATTAACAAAGATATTATTGGAAGACCCTTGGAATGCCTCTGACCTAAAATCCAAATTACTAGTGATCTAGTGGATGTGTACCTCTAATTTCTAAAGGAAAGGGAATGAAATAATCCTAAGAAATTCTTAAAATATCACTTTTTCAATTCATCTTTCTATGAGTTGTTGGCAAAGGTTTTAGCATAGTAGACCTAGAATCCATCATCATAAAGATCGAATACAATCAAATATCCACCTTCTGAATTGGAAGAAGTGATTTGAGAAATCAAATGGTCCATTCAAAGAAGAATATATGAAAGGAAGACAAAAACCATGTGGCCAAACAAGCAAAGAAGCAACAAATTCCATAAAAATAAAGGAACAACAATGTCACTGCCCATTAGACTTCTGATTCAATATTTGTAGCAAATATATGTTTAATTATCTACTTCATTTTCATCAAGTGAGATATATAATATGTTTATTTTGTGTTGAAGGATGTTAAATTTCACTTCAATTTGTGCTAACAAATGCTAGAGAGGTGTACTTGATCCTTTTGCATCAATTGTTGGAGCGATGTAAGAAAACACCCATTTGTTTATATTTAGATATATTTTTGATGGAATAAATTTAGCTTAATCATAGAGAATATGGGTATGGTTTAATTGATTTTTCCATAGTTTAGAACCTTTGAGTATGTCATGGTCACAATATTGCCAATAAAATTTGGCACAATAGATAGTTGGTGACAATGTCGGTCTATGTTAAATTGGGAGAGCAAAGACTTATTACACAGACAAAAATATGTTTAGAGCTCTCTTTATTAAACTCAATGTAACATATAAATATAATAATATTTGTCCCAAGATAAACAAACTATCTTGAGCATAAATTTGTTGGTTGAAGAAATATCTCAGCCACGCACCAATCAAGAAACTATTTTTTTGAAGAGAATATTTCATACCCAACTAGTTTCAACAACCTCATATAAACTAGGAATAAACTCTCTATGTAGAGAGATAAATCTACCTAATAATGACCAATAATCCTAACAATCGAATATGATCATGCATAGAAGACAAGTGGGAGTTACATACTACAACACTCCCTCTTAATGATTGCTTACTTTAATTTTCATCCCCAACATCTTCATATACATCTTCATTGTAGCACATACTCCACCACAAACTAAAGAACCTCTTGTTCAACAAAGTCTACCTCTGGTCTAGCTTGGCACTTTCACCTTGTACCTCAATCATGTATACATGATCAAATTGTTAATATCCATATAAAGAAACAACCATCTATTGGAATACATGGGTACTTAACCACTACAACTACTAGTCTACTAGGATGTCCTTCATGAACATGGTTTACTCAAACTCTTGATAAATTCCCCTTGAATGTAAAATTCCACCTATAGAGTCTGCACTAGCAATATGGTCAGCCCATAGAGCATCCATCCAATACATGGACCACTCCTCCAAGTGTTAAAGAACTCCCTAATAGAGGTTATTGAACTATACTAAAATATATCCAAGTCATTGGGGACATATGACAAAGGGGTATACATCACTATCTAGGTTTGACAATGATAATTCCCTTTTCATGTTACATAGATACAGGTACATACATATTGCATCTCATGGAGATACTAGGTACATACAAAAACCTTTAAGGATTAATACGTCAAGTCAAACATGACATATATATTTTCTTACAAATACGTTATGTGGATCACATTACAATATGGTCACAATTATATTATCATTTCAAATAACTCACACAGGTTTACCTTTGTTTGTCCACCATCATCCAACTTTTGTTGTTATTGCCACAACCAATGTCTTATGTTTCCATAAATCTCACACAAACACTATCACTTATTTATCCTAGACCAAACTCCAAATATCTCTTTGTTATATCTAGGACCTCTCTTCCTCTTTTTCAAAAACTCATTATTCCACTCCAAAAAATTCAGTCTACAATCAATACTTTATTTTCTCTCCATCTCAAAAAGTGTCTATACTCCTCCCGTCACCTGAAGGGATATTATTCTATACTATCTGAAAACCAATTGTACTGCTAATATATTAAATTAATCAATGAACTTTTTGTACTCTAGGGCCTAACATCAATATGACCATGAAGACTAATTAACTAGTCATCTTATGGATCTACTTCCATTTATTGAAATACATGGGTGCCATCCATTGTGCTCATTAGTTATTAAGGAAAGTAGTCTGGATATATGATGTCTCCATCTTAGTATTACATTCTTTGTGCCTACCAATTAGGACTTATAGTTCACCAACAAAAAGAAAAAAGAAAAAAAAATCACATAACTAGAGCCCATTTCCAACAACAATGCTTCTTACTATGTAGACTCAGGAATGACATTACATCACAAAACATTGCAACACTAAATACATCAACAAGAAATACATGATAGCGTTGTAATGTCCCCTAATAATAATAATAATAAATAATAATATAATATAATATTAAAATATAAGAAATAAATAATAAACAATAAAGAAAAGATAATAATAATAAATAGAATAATAAATAATGAAGAAATATAATAATAACAAATAAATAAAATAGTAAAGTTCTAAACAAGTATATATAAAGTAAATATAAAATAGAGTAAAGTTAATAAAAAGGAAAATAAAATAAGAAAGAGTTAATTAAAAGAACTATAAAAGTAGTAAAAATAAGTAAAGTTATCAAAAAGTAAAAATGAATAAAATAAGAAAGAAATAAATTAAGAGAAAATTTAACTTAAGTAAAACTTAAAATAAAATAAAATAAAAGGTGCATGTTGACACATGAAATGTGTGCATGCGGTTCCCCTTCCAATGTTTGCTCTATTTAATAGACAGTGAGGAAGATGAGACATCATTCCATCATCTATTCTCTTGAGAGAAAAGTGTTGTGAGACAAAGGATTCCCTGGAAGTAGTATGTTGATTGAGGGCTCAGAGGTGGCCAATTGTAGAAAGATTATATGCAACTGAGCCATCGGTTGGGTGGAGAGTCGTCCCCAAAAATTTGTTGCGGTTAGATAGATTCAAATAGCGTTTAACTCCGAAATTAAAAGTAAGGAATATCATCACTATAGGTAAGTTGTCTTTGCTCCCATTTCTAAAAAATTCTATGCTATTTAGTTGAATAAAGGTGTGTTGATTGTAAATCACATAATTGATCTAATTAGTTGTAGGTTTTAATTTTGGGGTTGTTACATATGGTATCACAGAAGGTTTCAACTCTATGTGACCTCTAGGTAAAAGTAGGAATAAAAACACTTTATTTTGTTTGTTTGTGATAATACGGAGAAATTTAATCAAATAAATTTAAAAAATAAAAAAATAAAAATATTTCTTTTACTATTGTGAATAATAAATAAATAACATTTCTAAGAAAGTAAAAAAATTTCTTTATTTTAAATAAAAAACTTGGGCACTTCTGGTTTGCAAGTAAATTATATACATGCACATTTCTTGAAGTAATTATTATAAATTTAAATATTATTATAATTTTAATTTTAAAAATGATTATATGAAAAATAAACTTTAATATAATAATCTAATTTAAATATAGTGTTTTTAATATTAGTGTATTTAAGCATGTTCTAAATATTTTATATAAATATTTTTGTTTGAAAAAATATATATATATATTTATAATTAGATGAGAGTATATATTTTTTTGAATGGGAGTTTTAAAATTAGCGTCAACCTTAGCTTGGAATTCTTAGTCAACCTTAGCTTGGAATTCTTAATATATTTTTAAATAATATAACAATGCTTGTAAACAAAATTATTTTCATGGACGGAAAAATCCAATTTACAATAAAGCTGCCAGCCAAAGCTATCTCCCTCGATATCTCATTAAGTTTTATCATTCACCAAGTATGATATTTGGCTCATAGGATTTGTGTTTAACGCTCCTAGAATTTTAATGTTAAACCAAGCCCTCTAACATTGCATAGAGCCCATGCTATAATCATATAACATTCAATCATCGACTACCAAGCCTTCCACTCTCCATGTTCCTCTTATTAGGGCTTTATAAATACTCTTGAAATGTTATTCTTTTTTTTACCAAAAAGAAAAGGAAAAGAGAGAAAAGGAAAAGATTCTTGGTTTGAGTGTGAGACATCTTTAGGGTTTTGATAAATCTTTAAATATGTTACCTTCTTATTAAAAAAATAAAAAATCTTGCTTTGGCTGTGAGATCGTGGTTCCAATCTCCATTATTCCATACAATTTCTCCCACGTCCATGGCTCTTGTGTTTTAGAACATATCTTAATGTCAAAAAAAAAAAAAACCTTTTCCTCGCCGCGTTTTTATTATGCCGACAATTGTTGCACTTGTGTAATCAGAGCACATTAAATTGGAATGTATCGAAATTAACCGTTTTTAAATTATCATTGAAGTAGGGTACAAGTTACTTTTCTTACAATGGGAAGATTTATTTTTGGTATGAAATAAGTTTTTGCTTTTACTTGAGGTCGTTATTGATAAAAATTGAATATTCTATTAATTAAATGGTTGTCCAGGTGAAATACCTAGAGAGTGTACAAACACTCATACACACACTCACCTCAATCAGGAGAACAACCTAGTACATATAGGCTTTCACACAATTAGGGTGGTTTCAACCATTCCCTAGATAGTAGGATCTGAGACCTAATCTTAGAGTCTCAATCCTATCCTTAAAACAACTAATTGTATCTTTCTCCATTAATTCTAACACTCCCCCTTAATGGAGAACGGGTACTAAAAAATAACATATGTCTGTTGGCCTAGTCTCAGCTAGGCTTACAATTAAAACATGAAAAAAAACTTGGTAATAGAGTTTTCATTTTAGTCTTCTTACATGTGAGTCCATACTTGTTCATCTTGAGTTGAGGCTTCATCTTTACTTTCCTCGCCATGAGATAGTGATGTATCTTTATCTCATTTCTTCCCCAGTGATGGCAAATTGAATTCTTATTCTCTCCCTTCTCAAGATTATCATAGGCTAGATAGGATAAATATTAATGAGATAATCACAATTTAAATTCTCTCCAGCTTTGTATTCTTCTACCACATCTTTGCAATCAGCTTCATGTGGCTCTTCCAATTGGTCTTCAACACTTTGTTCCTCTTTACACCCTTTTTGAAGATCAGCTCGTGTGTCTTCAATCTCAGGTTCTTGCACAACATATTGTGCCTCTTGATTCTCGTGGTCATCAACAGAACCATATTGTTTTTCTGAAATTTCTTCTGACTCGAACATACTACCCATGTTAATGCTTCCAAATGCCCACATGAGAAAATCATCATCATCAGAATAAAAAATATCTAAAAATATAGACATGTTGTTAAAGTCCAGCTTATCTCTCTTCGAGATTTCTTTTCGACTCCACAGGGTCCTCTAACAAGCTCCAACAACCCTGTTACCATGCAGGCAAGAAACTTCTCCCTTTGGCATCTCTTCAAATGTAGAACCTTGTATATTGTAGCTTTTGTGCCATGCAGGTCTCAGTGCCCTCGACTTTGGCGATGAGAAACTAAACAACCTTTCGCAAGCTGGAAACACTATCAATATCTAATTTTGATGTATGTAGTTAGCAATAACACATATTTCTGAAGATAGGGTCAAATCAGCAAGAACTTTTTCATTTTCATTGTGGCATATAATAACTTAGACAAAAATTACCCAATTGGTTTTTGGGATCTCCACAACCTGCAACTTAAGTTTCTCAAACAATCAAAATTTTGAGGACAAATCTGTTACAAGAGAAACATTGCCACATGGATGAGCAAGCTACCACTGAAAACATAAACCAATGTTCTATATTTGAGAAGAAATGACCAAATCTAAAGCACATCCATAGAAGGAATCAAGAGAAACAAATAGACGTTGCTCACTATTTCCCCACGCTGCCTCAACATGCGGCGATTTCCTCATGATGTGTACCAGGAAAATTTCCTTTGCTAGCTTCCTCACGTTGCCTTCTATGCAAACTGACAAGCAGATATTCGATTGGTTCTCCTTTAGCATGATTTGTGGCTTATAGCATCATGCTTCAAAATCCTTTCAAGCGAACGATACTTAAACAAATTTAGATCCAATCAGATCACATTGGGTCTTTTATTCTCAACTAATTTGAGGCCAGTTGTTGCTCCAAAATTTCACCTTACTGAGAGCTCGAAGATCCCCAAATTTTTTTTACGTAACATGCACTCATGAATCCTAGAGAATATTGTGGTGAAATGCGTGAGGTAGATGTTGTTGAACTGGGGATTCAAAGAATATTGGCTGGGGGACTATTATGCCTAGCTGCAGAAACGCATTTACAATCCTGGCACAAGACCGCACAAGAGTTTTATAGCTAGGATGCAAGTCTAGCCCCCTTGGCTTCCATGCAGGCCTCCACGCAGACCTCAACACATTAGGAAACCTCCCTTCTCGTGGTGATGACAGTGAATCCTTACGACCAATGCTTATGCGCGTAGCCTTCACATAGCAATCCGCACCAAATATAGCCTCTCTCAGCCCACTATGCAATAGCACAGTGATCAGATCAACGCCTAAGGAAAACAGGCAGCTATAGGGTCATGCAGCCACCACACAGCCAAAATTTCACAGCAATCTCACTATGATTCCTCCACGATCTGGCCTCCTCGGCACCACTAGCTCCTCCATGTGGCACACATATACACTAATCTCAAATACCTACCTGACCACATTTGGCGCCATTATCCACCAGGGAGTCACGAAGCTCATCACAATAATACATGTCAGAGTCGCGACGCTCCACCCAAAGCTCGTGCTGATTTTCCAAGATGAAGCACTCGTCGTACTTTTCCACCTAAATCTCGCAACGAATTCGCTTCAATCGTGCCTTCACTCTATGTACAGATCCCTCCCTCCTGTAGCTCTGATACCATAATAAAAATAGAATATTCTATTAATTAAATGACTCTCCAGGTGAGACATCTGGAGAGTGTACAAACACTCATACACACATTCACCTCAATCATGAGAACAACCTAGGACATATAGGCTTTCACATGATTAGGGTGGTTTAAACTGCTCCCTAGATAGTAGGATCCGAGACCTAATCTTAGAGTCTCAATCCTATCCTTAAAAAAACTAACTGTATCTTTCTCCATTAATTCTAACAGTTATTGGTCTTTTCATTATAAACTAAGAAATGGATTTTGGAGGAAATCAACCAAACAAATATTATTTCTCTTTTGTCCGTTGAACATTTTTCGCACATGTGTAAGCTGTGAAATGAAAATGAAAATAGTTATGTGTGCCTATAAATATTCAATGATTTAATAATGCATCTTTATAATATTTTTAGTTATGACCGTTAAATCAAGATGAATTGGTTCAAATATTATATCCATAAGGACCTTATTATGTCATAAAGTAGTGAATGAAAGGAATGGAACATGTAGTAAAGTGGTTGTTAGGTAAAGATTTCTATGAAATTAAATTGGAGAGTGATTTTTATAGGAAGAATATGTGTGAGAGAGAATATATGAAAAGTAAGATGAAGAATAATAAAAATATATTTAAATATTTCATTATTTTATTATGGAAAATACATGTATATAATATTTATTTTAAGACTTTGAAGTGCTTATGGGAGTGGAAATGTATGATTAAATGATACAGCATGGAAAAAGAATACAAATATTTGGATTTCTAGCAAATATTAAAATTAATGAATTTGAATAATAAATGTGGTCATTTTCGAGGGCCCTAAAAGGTATGATAAAATTTGATTAAAGAAGACTGAGTCCATAATAAAATTGATCAATTAGGAAGATAAATTATGTGATTAGAGGAATAGTAAAGACATTTACCAGTGTATTAATTTTATGCATTAAGATAGGAGGAAAATAAACCATGATGATGAGAGGTGAGAAATAGAAGTTAATTTGATAAAATGTTTTTGAAATTGAAGTAGACATGGAACATTAGGAATATCTGGTATGAAAATGTGAAGGGGTGTTTTCTATTAAGAAGAAATTTCTTCAGGATAGTGAGAAACATGATTGTGTCAAGTAATAACCTATAGGGAGTTGAGAACACTAGTAATTTTTTAAGAATAATAAGTGATAAACTGGGAAAATGTTTAAAAGTAAATATTAAAGATAATTATTGTCTACAATGGGAAAATGAGATACATTTTGTGATAAGATGAGGCTTTTAGACAAATGAGAAAACGATTAATGTGAAAAGTAAGAAGTTGGTATGTCATTGACGAGTTATGTGTTGGGATTGAATGAGTCAATGTATTGGAAATGAAACAATGGTTTAAGGAATGATGGTATGTGGTAAATGGATATAGTTCTGATGAGAGGTAATGATGTATATGTGGTGCTTATTTATTTATTTGTTATGATAATGATATTGAATGCTCATGACGGATATGACATGCATAGGGATCATGATGTTATGATGTGATGTATAGTGATATGTGGTTCATTTATTATGTGATGTGATGAGATGTCTTTTATGTTGATATGTAGATTTTATAACTTAAGAGGATATTATGTTGTGAAGCATGTGGTAATTGTATGTAGATTTATGACATGCAAAATTTTGTGATAACAATGATGTCATATTATGATGATGATATGCAAGAGTTGGCATGTGGATTATTTCTACGATACTATGATGATAACTAATGCATTGGTTGCATGTTGAGATGTGGTGATTGACAGGAAATCCATGAATGGCCGAGAGGGCTAGTTTATTTGATGATCTCATGGGAGCCCATACCTACGAGGGAGAATATGTAACACCATATAGGTTGGGGACAAACTCAATCAACACTACATATGCCAGTGGTTCCTTTGTCTTGTATAGCTCTTGAGGGGCTACGGGACCATCTTGAGGAGGCCAAGTGCCTGATGTTGTAGGCTAGGTGCCTATTATTGGATTGGGATGCCGAAGTTTGGTGGGGGTGTAAGGACTTCGATGCCTAGGGCTGTGCAACATAGTAGATGTGGAGGGAGTGGGCCAGGCTTGAGAGATGCCCGAAGTCATTGAGTACCATACCAGATGCCTGCCTTGGGGCAGATGAGGTCTAAGTCAGGCGCGAGACTTGGGGCCAGCCTTGGACTAGGATACAAACCGATGAGGCTTATGCCTGGTTCCGAAAGTGGGAAAAAGGACGGAGATTCGTTGAGATTTCTCGGGTGTTGTGAAAACTTTTGATGCATGCTGGTTATACTAGTTCAACAGAGGGTGTAGGGCATACATGAAGTAATAAATAACTAAATAAATAAAATGATAAATGATTCAATCTAACTTCGGGACGAATTTCCTTAAAGAGGGGGAGTATGTAATCTCCCCTAAATAATAATAATAAATAATATAATATAATATTAAAATATAAGCAAATAAATAATAAAAGTAAAGAAAATATAATAACAGTAAATAGATAATAAATAATGAAGAAATATATAATAACAAATAAATAAAATAGTAAAAGTTCTAAATAAGTATATATAAAAGTAAAATATAAAATAGTAAGTAAAGTCAACAAAAATTAAAATAAGGAAGAGTTAACTAAAAAACTATAAAAATAGTAAAAATAACTAAGTTATCAAAAAGTAAAAATGAATAAAATAAGAAAGGAAATAAATTAAGCAAAAATTTAACTTAAGTAAAACTTAAAAAAAAAAAAAAAAAAAAGTTGCATGTTGACACATGAAATGTGTGCATGTGCTTCCCCTTCCAATGTTTGGTTTATTTAATAGACAGTGAGGAAGATGAGAGATCGTTCCATCATCCATTCTCTTAGGAGAAAATTGTTGTGAGACAAAGGATTCCTTGATAGTAGTACGTTGATTGAGGGCTCAAGGGTGGCCAGTTGTAGAAATATTATATGCAACTGATCCTACAGTTGGGTGGAGAGTCGCCCCCAAAACATTGTTGTGGTTAGCGAGATTCAAATAGAATTCAACTCCGAAATTAAAAGCAAGGAATATCATCGGTGTAGGTAAGTTGTCTTTCCTCCCATTTCTCAAAAATTCTATGCTATTTAGATGAATAGAGGTGTGTTGATTGTAAATCACTTAATTGATCTAATTAATTGCATGTTTTAATTTCGGTGTTGTTGCAAGCACAATGACATAAATGAAATTGTTCACATCTTAGGAATCTTTGTCTTCATCATTGGAATTTCAGATTCAATGATCGTCTTGGATCTCCTTACTTTCCCCGTCATTTATTAGAGTAGCAAATTTTAAGAAAATAACTTCACCCTAATATTGGGGTCACTAATCTCGATATCTTCATTGATTCCAAAAAAATCACTATAAAAGATACCAATCAACAAAGCATGCATAATTTCATCTAAGATAAAATAAGCATTCAAAATTATTTATAAAAATTACCATCATTCGTTTGTAGCAATATACCAAAATATGAGTCCATTCACTTCCTCAACCAAGCATTATATCCCCTTTACTTCTTTGACTAGAGTTTTCCTTCCCTATTATTTTCTTCACATGATCACATAGATAAAATTGATTTATCCTGCATTATATTATCTTTTACATTACCCTCTTGTGCATACAAGTCAACATACCACCTCTTTGAATTGCTTGACTTCTCCGTTAAGACCTTCCAATTCCTCAACCTTATTCCTACATCAATTTTTTTCCCTTTTCAACTAAGACCAAAAGCCCAATGGCATCATGAAGCACAACTTGGGCATCTTCTACACTAGGAGACCACCAAGACACAAACCAATCATCATGTGAAAGCTTTAAATCTTGGGGGATTGCCTTTACACCATGCACAATGAGTTCATAAACGTCATGCATTAGAATTCCATGAGCTTCAACAACATTTTCCTCCCTTCCACACTAACATCATTGCGCTGCAGGGTGCTTCCACACATGTGGAATACCATTGTTTCTGTGGAAGGAAATATCCACTCTAGAAAAGCACCAGACAATGAAATTTGCATCTCATTTTTTCACTGCCTTGGGCTCAGACCTTAAGTTGCATCAGGGTTTGGTGTCAAAATATCCTGATGCTGGAAAATCTCCAACACAAAATTTGCTCACAACCTGCTTTGATTCACAATATTCATTGTAGCTTCAACCAATTTTCTTTGATTCACAATATTCACTTCACAATATTCATTGTGTTGACAATTTGCTTTGTATGTAGCTGCATTGTTACCTCTGTGATTCAAATAAGTTCCCTTTAACTCTATAAGCATTTTTCCATATTGTAATGGTACTATGCTCCAGATTTTTTCTAATGAAAACAACCTCGCAAATTTTATGGAAATGAATATCTTTCAACCTGTCAGAGAGAAGTACATCAGATCCTACACTGCATGCACCATTTCCAAACATATAATTAAGAAGAAAGACTTGTATACTCCTCTTCCTACTAGTAAATGACCTTGGGAATCAATCTCCATGGATTACATGTTGGGACTTCCTTCTACCAAGAATGAAGATGACTGTGTTTTCGTGGTCGTCAACATGTTCTCTAAGATGGCCATTATGGTGGCTTGTGATATGATTTAGAATATTAGTTTGCAGTGCTAATATCTTCCTCAAATTATAAACAAAATTCTTTCATTGTGCTTAAGGATTCATCAATTTTTGCAATTGAAATGAAGAGTTTTTATGTTAATTTTATGAGCAATTTAACATAAACCAGAAAATGAACAGTAGCATAAACATATATAGAACATTATCAAAAACACATTACAATAAGCACATGATAAAGGAGTTCACACCTCTTGCGCTACATCTCCTTGGTCCAATTTCCAATGGCTTGGGCCTCTATATTATGCTAAAAAATGTAAAAATATGTGTTTACAATGCTCAAATGCTTCTGAAACCTTCTCTAATGGGTCCATAATACTCACAAATAGCTATCTAGCCTATTTTTGTATCCAATTTGGTGGAAAACTGAAGAAGTTATGACTTCTCCTAGTTCTCCCACTATTTGTTCCACATATTGCTCCATATCCGACAGGAACCCACAATTTCACTCCAAAAATCCGTTAATTGAGAGAGAATTTTGCCACGCGGCAAGCCATAATTCATCAGCATTGATTGTCCATCGCAAATCACAATTGGCAAAGACTAGTGGGCTTAAGGTTTGTGTACGCGAAGGTCGATTGTGTGATTGCAATGTGGCAAACCCGACGACACTATAAACTGGAACTGATGAATATCTCGCACCCAGGAACTTATCACAAATCGTAGTTCAGTGGTGCCTCAGCGGTAATAATAATGCGGGACTTTGCACCATTGCGATTTGTGATTGAAATATTGCATCACAACGCAAACCTATTGGGGGCCAATTCTGTAACGCCGACCCTTCATCGATATGCGATTGGGATCCATCGCATCGTGCCTCTAGTCGATTCTTGAAAGCCTTCCTGCCTACCTTATCGCATCGCACCCTTCCCTACTTGAGGGATGATTTTTAACGCCGACCTACATGCGATTGTGATTTGTGACATGTGATGGACAATGGTGGATTTCCAGTTGGTGCCTCCTCATTCGCTTAAGGACCTTGCCACATCATCCAATCCTGCCATGTGAGAAAGTCAAATCTTAACTTTGACTTGCTCTAAATTTTGTATACGAGCTCTTGAGTGTCATTTGCATTGTTAGAATCAGAATGAAGAGCTTTTTGATCTGAAGCTAAGTTTATCAATATTCTGATACTTTTATTTTTGAGCCTAATTTTGAGCACCTAATCACTCCTCCCCACTGGAAACATTTTGGAACTGAAAAGGATCACTTTCAATTGTTCAGCAAGTGAAGGTACAGTTCCCTCACCTTTCCAACATCTATCCATTTAGCTTTTGAAGGAATTGTACCCTTGAGCCCCACTCGAAGATAATTGATACTTCCCCTTTTTGTTGTCCTTGTTCTTTTGTCAAGTATAATGTCTTGTTGAAGCACATCAAGGAATTCTTGAGAAAAGTCTTCAATAGATGGAATTTGAATATTTTCTCCTTGATATTCAATCAAAGGAGGCTCATACAACCTTAAATTCTCAATATTAACAGCAACATAAATTTTCATGTATGAAGGCAAATCCAACCTGAAGGCATTATTACCATTTTTTTTCCAAAATTTTGAATGGACCATATCTAATTGGTTTGAGATTTTTATCTTCTAATTGGAGCCTCACTTTGTTAATGTGAAGCCAAAATTCATCACCAAATTGGAACTTGTGATCTTGACGATGCTTATCATGCCTTGATTTGTACTTGCCTTGGCTTTTCTCAAGTTGTTCTTGAACCTTTTGGTGTACTAATTATATTTTTTCAATGAACTTTCTTGCTTTGTCTATGTCGCTATGACCTTCAATAGAAACATCTTTGATAAAAATAAAATCCAATGGAGATTTAACCAAGTATCCCATGCATGCCTCAAATGGCGAAGTTTGAGTGGAAGAGTGCTTGGCTCGGTTGTAAGCATGTTGAATATAGTGCAATTTTTCATCCCATAACTTAGGATGCTTGCTGCAATACCCACACAGAAGATGTATTATTGTTTTGTTCACTACCTTTGTTTGACCATCTGTTTGTGGATGAAAAGTTGTATTCTTTTTCAGTTTGGTGTCCATGAATCCCCACAAGTTTGACCAAGAATTCCCCACAAAGCGAGAATATCAATCACTAACAATGGATGTAGGCAATCCAAAATGCACCCAAACATTCTAAAAGAATAACTGAATAGTTTTTTCAGCTGTAACTTAATTTTTACATGGCATCAAAAATACACATTTCACTGAACCTATCCACAACTACATACAAATAATTATGACCTTTTTTTGACAATGGATGACCTCCTACAAAATCCATAGAAACACTCTCCCACG
Organism: Pinus taeda; assembly: GCA_000404065.3. Lineage (NCBI taxonomy): Eukaryota > Viridiplantae > Streptophyta > Pinopsida > Pinales > Pinaceae > Pinus > Pinus taeda. Next base: position 19,537 of record APFE030818739.1, on the reverse strand, counting down.
GTCGTGAAGGAACCAAAAGTGATGTGTACAATCCTAACTTTCTATTACTAAGCTTACTGATTGCACATAATGAACATCCTTTAATAAAATGAGACACAATTTCAAGCATACGAGGCCAATAACAATACCTTTGTAGTTGTGACACCATCTTACTTACACCGTAATGACCAACAATAAGAGAAGTATGTTCATCTCTTATGATGTTAACTCTTTCTCTCGGCGGAATACAAAGCTTGCTAAGATGGTACAACAAGTTATCATGCAAATGATAATCCAATTCCTCTATTTGGTTACCTTGACTTAAGCTTGCATAACATCTTGAAAGTCATAACTTTCATGTAAAACAAAACTATGCTTGAGTAAAGTAGTTTCACTAACAGTCGTCCTAGAAATACTATCAACAACTTTATTGTAGAAACCTTTCTTATTCTTGATTACCAAGTGGAATTTTTGAAGGAAACCTATCCATCGGAAGTGTTGTGATTGCTGCAATTTTGATTGAGATTGCAAGTATTGCAATGGTTGATGATCAGTGTGAATGACTGTTTCCTTATCCATCAAGTAGTGTTTCCATTTTTTCACACTTTACACCAATGCATACAATTCTTGTCATATGTAGGATAGTTAATCATTGCACCATTGAAAGTTTCCAAATGAAAATAGATAGGCTTACCATGCTGCATGAGGACTGCACCCATATCATAGTCACTAACATCTATCTGAATCTCAAATTATTATCTCAAGTCTGGAAGTGCGAGTATGAGAGTTGTACTGATCTTTTCCTTTAATGCATCAAAGGCCTTTTGTTGTTTGCCTCCCCACTGAAAAACCTTTTTCACCCTTGCCAATGCATGCAAAGGAGTTGCTATAAAAGAAAAATTAGCAATGAATTTCCTCCAATATTGGGATGCTCCCAGAAAACTTCTTACCTCTGTAAATTTCTTGGGCCTTGGCCAGTTCACAATGACATCAACCTTGGAGGGATCTATTTTAAACTCACCTCCTCCAACAATATGACCCAAGTAAACTAAAGAAGTCTTTCCAAAATCGCACTTTGACATATTAAGATATAATTGTTCTTTTTTCTAGACATCAAATACTTTTCTTACATGCATGACATGTTCATCATGGGATTTACTAAAAATTTGGATTTCATCTAAGTAGACTATGGAAAATTCATCAACAAATGGCCTCAACACATCATTCGTCACATGCATGAATGTAGCAGGAGCATTACATAAAACAAACAACATAACTAGCCATTCAAACAACTCTGTTTTGTTTTGAATGTTGTCTTCCAAATGTCTCCTTCAACTATTCTAATTTGATGGTAACCACTTCTTAAGTCCAGCTTAGTAAAATATTTTGAATCTTTCAATTGATCCAGTAAATCATCTATTCGAGGCAGTGAGTAATGATTCTTTAATACACGGAAGTCCACACACATGCTCCATGTTCCATCCTTCTTTGGCACTAAGACAATAGGTGAACCACAAGGCAAGGAAGATGGTCTGATGATCTCTTTATCTAGCAACTCTTGGATTTGTGTCTTAATTTCTTCACTTTCTATCACTGACATCCTATACATGCTAATTTTAGGAAGAGGAAAATCTTGCTGCAACTGTATCTCATGTTGAATTCCTCTCTTGGGAGGTAATCCCTTTGGTTCTTGAAACATTTCATCATATTGGTTAACTACGTCAACCAATTCAGATTTCAAATTTGAATCACAACCTTTAAAAGCTTCATTATCAACATCATTGTTGGGTTTGATCATGAGAAGCACGAAATTCTTGCTCAAATTCACCAGTCTTTTCATCTACCCTGCATTAACAAGCGAAAGATTTGTTTTCTTACTGTGAGCTCTCACAAGATATTCTACTCCATTTTTGAATAGATAATATTTATTTTCATGTCGACGGAAGATAGCTTTTCTATCATAAAGGCACAGGCTACCCAAAATGATGCCACAGATATCTAACGGCACAATGTCAAGCTCCACTTCATCTATGAATTTGGAAGTGATAGAGAATTTCATTTTACACTTTCTCGTAACCTGCAATTGCGCATTGTCACATACCCATCCAAGTGGATACGTTTTATGATGTGGAACAATTTCTAGATTTAAACTCTTGACAATGTTTTTAGATATAAGATTGGCTTGAGAGCCGCTATCAAACAATGTATCAATCTTGTTATGTTTCGATATCACCCTTATGTGAAAGAGTTCTATTCTTCTCTTTTCATTCAGAGTTTCATTTTGCGAGTCCGAAGAACTAGTGCTGGCAATGGATTCTTTTCCTTTTAAACCCATGGCTATAATTTTAGTTTCATCACCCGAATCAAATCCCAAATCCTGTTGAGTGGTTGCAGTTGTCTTATATTTTCCCTTGTTCTTGTTTCTTTTTGGTTTCATTTCGGGATGAAGCTTCCAATAGTGAGGTTCATCGTGACCCTTTCTGGATCATTGTTTGCATGTAATTTTCTCTCCTTCTTTTTTAATAGACACATTTTTATTTTCATTTCCTTTGAAAGCCTTTTCTTTTCCTTTACTCTTAAATGGATTTTTACTACCTTCTTATGGGGTGTTTTCCCCTCTTTCCTCAAGATGAGGGGGTTGCACACACACATCATCTAGACTATTGGGATTAAACATTAAGATATTGTTTCTAAGGTAACTGTGTAAACCCCCTATGTACTTCAGCAAAGTGTCCTATGACTGCACATCTACACCTAACATCAGAGACCTTTTTCTGAATTCTTGGGTGTAATATTGCACATTTTGACCTTTAAGTTGCCTAAAATTATGCTAATTCATAATGGCTTTCTACATATAAGCTAGATGGTAGAATTTTCTTTTGATTGCAGCAATGAAATCATTCCAAGAAATTGAGATCTTACCATTTTTTTTAATATCCTGTTGGGTCTTTGATTCCCACCATACTAGTGTTGCACCCTCCATTCTCAAGGAAGTTAACTGAATCTTTATGTCATCCTCTTGAAGGTTTTGAGTCCCACAATAAACCTCCAACTGACGAATCCAATTATCTAGCTTCGCTGCATTCACTTCACCATTGTACATGGGCAACTCAAATTTAACATCAATTTTTTAAAAATGTGATTTACCAGTTCCTTTTGAAGAATGATGATGAGTATGAGTAAGGGTTGTATTAGTGGAAGATGGTGAAGATGCTTGTGAAGAAGAAGATGAAGAAGATGGTGGAGAGCGTGGAGGTTTGTCTCCATTCCCATTACCTCCTTTTCCATTACCTCCTCCTGAAGAGCCTTCTCCTTTGGGAGGTTTGGAACTTTCTCCTTGCAAACTGCTATTCCTCTCTTCATAGAGGACCTTCACCATCTCTGTCATATCAAAGAAAGCGTTTTTGAAGGTCTTCTCATCTTCTGTCATGTTTGTAGGTTCTCCTTCATGAGACATGATCCCTGGAGTTTCAACTGCAACTTGAGGCTGAACTGGTGTTTGATATTGTGGCAACCTTGCTCTTCTCCCCCTTGACCTAACTTTAGGGCTTTCAACTAGATTTCCTTCACCTCTTTTGAGTTTTAACCTTGTAAGCATGACATAAAATTGCAAAAAATTAAATCCTTCTTTCACAAAGCAAACCTAGAGATTTGATACCAAATTGATTTGATTTAGAATTTTAGTTTAAAGTGCTAAGATATTCCTTAGATTATAAACAAAATGCTTTTGTTGTGCTTAATGATTCATTAATTTTCGCAAGTGAAATGAATAGTTTTTATGTAAATTTTATGATCAATTTAACATAAACCAGAAATTGAACAACAACATAAACATATAAAGAACATCATCAAAACACATTACAACAAACACATGATAAAGGAGTTCAACCTTCCTAGGCTACATCTCCTTGGTCCAACTTCCAATGGCTTGGGCCTCTCTATTATGCTCAAAAATGTAAAAAATTTTGTTTATAATGCTCAAATGCTTCTGAGACTTGCTCTAGTAAGTCCAAAATACTAAAAAATGGCTATCTAGCCTATTGCATCCAATTTGGTGGAAAACTAAAGAATTTATGGCTTCTTCTAGTTCTCCCACTATTTGTTCCACAAGTTTCTCCATATCCGACATGAACCCACAATTCGCTCCAACAATTCGCTAACCGAGTGAGCATTTTGCCATGCGGCGGGCCATAATCCATTGGCACCGACTGTCCATCACAAATCACAATTGGCAAGGATAGGTGGGCTTAAGGTTTGTTTATGCAGCAGACGATTGTGCAATTGCAATGTGGCAGAACTGACAACACTATAAAGTGGAACTGATGAACATCTCGCATCTAGGAACTTATCGCAAATCACAGTTCGGTGGTGCCTCGGTGGTAATCATAATGTGGGACTTTGCACCATTGTGATTTGTGATTGTGACATTGCATCACAACCCAAACCTACCAGGGGATGATTTCGTAACGCCGACCCTTCGCCGATTTGCGATTGCGATCCATCACATCGCGCCTCCGACCAATTCTTGAAAACCTTCCCGCCTACCTTATCGCATCACACCCTTCCCTACCCAGGGGCCTAATTTTAACACTGATCTACCTGTGATTGTGATTTGTGACATGCAAGGGCCAATGGCAGCTTGCCACTTGACGCCTCCTCATTCACTGAAGGACCTTGCCACATCATTCAATCCTATTGTGAGCAAGTCAAACTTGAAATTTGAATTTTTCTAACTTCTGCATACGAGCTCATATTTGAGTTTCATTGACACCATTGGAATAAGAATGACGAGCTCTTCAATATGAAACTAAGTTTATCAAGATTCTAACACTTGGATTTTTGAGCCTAATTTTGAGCACCTGATCAGCCTGCAAGAACAACATCACTGCAAAATTCATTGCCAAACTTTTCTTTTGAATGAGTATGGGTACAATTTGGGATCCCATTGTCCATTATCTTAGATCAAGACAATAGGTTCCTAAGAACATTCTAGTCAATCCTCTAGTTGTTGTTGTATACCAAACTCACTAATTCCATGACTTTCCACCCCCAAACTGATGGATAAACAGAGGTCGTTAACAACATGATTGTGCACATCCTATGCATGTAAAACTCAAAGAACCCACGTACATAAGATGAAAAACTACCCTATTTCCAACAAAGCTACAACATAGTTCTTCATAGCTCAACTAGCCGCAACCCTTTTCATGTGGGATTGGGATTCCAACTTCTATGCCCCATTGATGTTGCCATACCACTTGCAGCTACTTAGGAATATTTGACTCATGTCTAGTCCAAAGATAACAAAGCTAACAAATTCATTGAGCGCATTCAACACATCTGCCAGTAGATCCATGACATATTGGATAGAGAAAATGCTAAGTACAAACATCGTCATGATTAGCATCGGGTGCCACACAAGTTCCAAGTGGGCGAAAAAGTCTGGTTACATTTGCAAAAGGAGTGCCTCTTTGGGGCCCAGTGTAATTTTGGCCTGATCTGATATGGGAATTACATAATCACTAAGGTTGTAGGGGACAATTCTTTCGAGCTCATCATTCCACCGTTCCTTGGCTTGCACCTAGTACCCCCAATGTTGGACACATCCGACATTGCTTAGTAGCTAACACCAACATAGCTCAATCCAAGCTATATCGAATAGGCCACAACTAATAGGAGCATGGACACACAGATCGAGAACACTTTATAATAGAGGATCTAGCTATATCGATTTGTCAAAGAAGGCCAACTCCTTCACTAGGGCAAATGGCTCACTAGAGACCAAGTTCAATAAAAATTTCCTCACCTCACGGAGGCTCTACATCTAATGGGGACCATTGCTTCGTTAGGAAGGAGGAATGATCTAGGTGGATATTGGTGGCCACTTGCCTATTCCACATGGAAATCGAATCGATTTCACCAGTTTCCTTGATTATAACACAATTTACTATTTTTAGTAGTTTTTCGGGTCCTCAACTTTTAGAGTTATTTTGACCCCCTAGACAACATTTTTTATAGGTCCACAATAAGCTTGTGCCTGCCAAAAATATTATAGTACTCGGACAAAACTTTATAATGAGGTATCATATGCACCAAACAGAGATCATATGACCAAGTTATGACCCTGGGAAGTTGGTTGCCCAACTAACCCCAATAGGGCCCACAAACTCTTGGCGTTCCATTTCTTAAGGTTAGGGTTTTGGTTGTTTAGGGTTTCCCTTTATTATTCAATAATAAAAAGGCCCTTGAGCCTCATTGTAACAAAATTCATAGGCATGTAGCCACTGCATCTCTTCTTAGAGATAAGCTACCACCGCCCAAGCTAGTTTATTTCCATTTTGTATGTAAGCATCTTTCAGTTCTTTGATATTAATGAAATGAAGATTTATTTCTGCCGCATCTCTGTGTTTATGTTTATATATGTATTCTATTTCTTTCCTTCATAATTTTGGATCAAACGAGGTTAAGGAGGATGCTAAGGAAGAGAAAAATCATATTGTAAAGGAAAATGAGATTGATAATCAAAGTGGGTATATGGTAGTTGAGGATGAAATCATGGAAGAAACGAATGAATTTATATAGAATACTGGAGAAAAATTACAACATTTTACAAAATATTATGATAATCAAGTTAAGTAGGACGATGTTGGGGAACAACACAAGCTCATTGTAATGGAAAATAAGACTGCTAATGAAAGTGTGTATATGACAGCTAAGGATGAAATTAGTTAGGAAGAAAATGAATCTACATAAATTATTGATGAAGAATCACTACATTCCATAGAAGATCAAGAAGATGTTATGTCAATTACAGATTATGATGAGAATGAAGATGATCTTAAATCTAAAGATGTTCTATATTATGATAATGGTGAAGATGACTATGAAGAAGAAGATGATGATGATGATGGTGAAGATGACTTTGAAACAATTGAAGCTATGCTAAATGTTCCCTTAAATGAATTTGGAAAACTTGATCCATTGATTGGTGAGAATGAATTTATAGTTAAATTGGATCTCAATGAGGAATACAATAATATGGGGATAGTAGAACACACCAACATTAACAAAGATATTATTGGAAGACTCTTGGAATGCCTCAGAAGTGATCTAGTGGATGTATAGCTCCAATCGCTAAAGGGAATGGAATAATCCCAAGAAGTTCTTAAAATATCCCTTTTTCAATTCATCCTTTTATGAGTTTTTGGCAAAGGTTTTTAGCACAAAAGACCTATAATCCAACATGCAAAAGAATGAATAAAATCAGATATCCACCTTACAAATTGAAAGAAGTGATTTGAGGAATCGAATAGGTTGTTCAAAGAAAAATATAGGAAAGGAAGACAAAAACCATGTGGCCAAACAAGCAAAGAAGTAACAAATTCCAAAAAAAGAAAGGAACAACAATTTTACTGCCCATTGAACATTTGATTCAATATATGTAGCAAATACAAATTTAATCATCTAATTAATTTTTATTGGGTTAGATATATAATTTTTTTATTGGTGGTGAAGGATGACAAATTTCACTTTAATTAATGTTAAGCAATGCTAGAGAGGTGCAACAAAACACCCACTTGTTCCTGTTTTTATGATGGAATAATTTTAGCTTAATCATAGAGAATATGGGTATGGGTCAGTTGATTTTTCCATATTTTTCAACCTTTGAGTATGTCACGGTCACAACATTGCCAATAAAATGTGGCATAATAGATCGCTGATGTTGACAATGTCGGTCTATGTTAAATTGGGAGAGTAAAGACTTATTACACACAAAACTATGTTTAGTGCTCTCTTTATTACACTCAATGTAATGATACATATAAATACAATAAGCTTTGTCTCAAGATACACAAACTATCTTGAACATAAATATGTTGGTTGAGGAAATATCTCAACCACGCACTAATTTAGAAATCATTTTGTTGGAAAGAATCTCTCACACCCAACTAGTTTCAACAACCTCCTACAAATTAGGAACAAACTCTCTATGTAGAGAGATAACTCTACCTAATAATGACCAATAATTCAAACAATAGAATATGATCATGCACAGAAGATATGTGGGAGTTACATAATACAACACTTCCTCTTAACAACTACTTGTCTTAATTTTCATCCCTAAGGTCTTCATCTACATCTTCATTGATGCATGTGCTCCATTAAAAACTAAAGAACCTACATTTTAGCAAATTCTATATCTAGTCTAGCTTGGCACATTCACCTTGTACCTCAATCATGTATACATCACAAAATTTTTAACATCCATATAAAGAAACAACCATCCATTAGAATACATGGGTACTTAACCACTGCACCTACTAGTCTACTAGGATGTCCTTCATGAACGTGGTTCATTCAACCTCTTGATAAACTCCCCCTGAATGTAAAATTCCAACTACAGAGTCTGCACTAGAAATATGGTCCACTCATAGAGCATCCATTCAATACATGGCCCACTCCTCCAAGTGTTAAAGAACCCCCTAATAGAGGTTATTGAACTATACTACAAGATATCCAAGTCATCAGGGACATATAACAAAGGGGTATGCATGCCTATCTAGGTATGACAACGATAATTCCCTTTTCATGTTACATAGATACATGTACATACATATTGCATCTCATGGAGATACCAAGTACATACTCAAACCTTTAAGGACCAATACATCAGGTCAAACATGACATATAGACCTGCTGACAAATACATTGTGGGGATCACATTACAATATGGTCACAATTATATTATTATTTCAAACAACTCACATAGTTTTACCTTCTTTTGTCCACGATCATCCAATTTTGTTGTTATTGCCACAACTAATGTCTTATGTTTCCATAAAGCTTCCACAAGTACTATCACTTATTTCTCCTAGACCAAACTCCAAAGATCTGTGTATTGTATCTAGAACCTCTCTTTCTCTTTGTTGCAAATTCATTATTCCACTCTAAAAAATTCAGCCTACAATCAACACTTGGTTTTCTCTCCATCTAAAAAATTGTCCATACTCCTCTCATCACATGAAGAGCTATTGTCTTGTACTAGCTAGAAATCAATTGTACCACTAATATCTTAAACTAATCAATGAACTTTTTGTACTCTAGGGCTTAACATCAATATGACCATGAAGATTGTGTAACTACCCATCTTATGGATCTAGTTCCATCTATAGAGATACTTGGGTGCCATCCATTGTGCTCATTAGTTATTTAGGGAAGTAGTTTGGATACATTATGTCTACATCTCAGTATTACATTCTTTGCACCTACCAATTAGGACTTATAGTTCACCACTAGAAAAACAATTAATGGAGAAAATCGCATAGCTAGAGCTCATTTCCAACTACAACGCTTCTTACTATGTAGACTCAAGAATGACATTACATCACAAAACATTGCAGCACTAGATACATCAACATGAAATACATGACAACACAATGACAAAAATGCAATTGTTAACATCTAAGGAATCTTTGTTTTCATCATTGGTATTACATATTCAATGATCATCTTGGATCTCCTTACTTTCCCTGTCATTCATTAGAGTAACAAATTTTAACAAAATAACTTCACCCTAATATTGGGGTCACTAATCTCAATATCTTCATTGATTCCAAAACACTTCCACTATAAAAGATCCCAATCAACAAAACATGCATCATTTGATCTCAGATAAAATAAGCATTTAAAATGTTTTATAAAAATTACCATCACTCTTTTGTAACAATACACCAAAATAAGAGTCCATTCACTTCCTCAACCCAACATTATATCCCCTTTACTTCTTTCACTAGAATTGTCCTTCCCCATTATTTTCTTCCATTCACTCCCTCAACCAAGCTTTATATCCCCTTTACTTCTTTAACTAAAGTTGTCCTTCCCCATTATTTTCTTCACATAGATAAACTTGAGATTATCCTCCATTAGATTATCTTTTACATTAGATTATCTTTTACATTAGCCTCTTGTGCATACAAGTCAGCATACCACCTCTTTGAATTACTTGACTTCTCCACTAGGACCTTCCAATTTCTCAACCTTATATTCCTACATCCACTTTTGCCCTTTTCAACTAAGCCAAAAAGCCCAATAGCCCAATTTCATCATGAAGCCCAACTGGGGCGTCTTCTACACCAGCAGGGCACCAAGACACAAACCACTCATCATGTTCAAGCTTTAAAGCTTGAATCCATACCTTCACTGAATTGGGGCATTGCCTTTACACCTTGCCACACATGTGGAATGCCATGGATTTTCTGGAAGGAAATCTCCACTCTCCAAAAGCACTAGACAATGAAATATGCATCTAATGTTTTCACTGCCTTGGCCTCAGCCCTTAAGCTGCAGCAGGGTTTGGTGTCAAAATCTACTAATACTCGAAATCTCCAACACAAAATTTTCTCACAATTTGCTTTGATTCGCAATATTCACTTCTCTGCAACTTCGACAACTTTGTATGCAGCTGCATTGCTACCGCTGCGATTCAAACCGTTGTCCTCTTACTTTATAAGCATTTTGCAAGAATTGTAATGGTACTAGGCTCCATTTTTCTTGAGTTCTCTCTACACTCCTCCAGATTTGTTCTAATGAAAACGGCCTCACAAATTTTATGGCAATGAATTTCTTTTAACCCTTCCAAAAAAACACACCCCGTCGGAGGCTACGCGGGATTTCATACAAACCTTCACGCTACTCACAATCCGGTTAGCTCCGCGACGTGGTGGCTCTTTGCTTAAACGTCCAACACGGAGAGAATCGATACATTACAGCAGGGTAGAATATCATACACAAACGGTAGATGTAGCAGAAATTCTAACAATGGACAAAGAAACACTTTACTGCAACAATCCACATTTAAACTATTTACTATGCTTTCATTGTCCACTTTTGCTCTGATACTATGTTAAATGGGGAGAGTAAAACATATTATACACAATACTATGTTAAATGGGGAGAGTAAAACATATTATACACAATATAAAAAAGGAAAAATTTGTGTTGAGTTTCTGAGGCAGGTTTATTGGTAGAGTTGACAGGGAGTGTTCCCTTCCAGTGGATCTATTTGGTACAAATATTTCATGAACTTTGCTGTCACCAATCACCAATCTCTGGATTGGTAAACCACATAGAAAAAAGTAAATACAATAAGCTTAATTTTTATCTTGACCATATATGGGTTGGTTGAGAGAGAATATATCAATTGCAAACCAAATTTAGGGACTATCTTATTGGAGAGAATCTATCACGCCCAAAGCGTTCGGACAACCTCCTATAAATTAAGAATACTAGAAACAAACTCTACTTAAAAAACTAACTCTACCTAATAATCATCATTAATCCTAACAATCAAATAAGATGATACACAACTCTACCTAATAATAATTAATAATCTTAACCATCAAATATAATTTACTTAATAATAATCAATAATCCTGACCATAAAAAATAATCATACACATAAAACAAGTAGAGATGATTCTTGATAAATCGACTCATGGTCAAAAGCTAAACCACAACCAGTGATCATTGTAGATAACACTTTCTAAGGCGTCACCAAAAGCCCATTAATTATCAAATAAAAACATTGTATGCCCATCAATAATATGTCATAAAAACATTGTTATCACAAGTTGCTCACAATGATGACTTTGACAGCATCACCATTATATGACATTGTTGCTTTTATGTGATAGTAATAGCTTGACATCGATGATGGTTCTAAAACATCATTATGGAGACATAAATAATGGAAGTTATTGAACCCTTGTATCCAAACCTCACCTCTTTTGTCAACCATATCAAAGGTAAGATAATTGAAATTATATTTACCAAAGAAGTAAGTTTTATGCTCAAATTGGTTCAAGCAACAAAATAAGCAAATTATTATTAAGGAATAAGTTAAGTTATTATTAAGTTAAGATAAGCTTAAAGTTACCACCAAGTTAAAAAATTAAATAGAGAAAAAAGATGCCATCAAAACTAAAGATGCCATCATATATTTTTCAATCAATCATCAAACTAGTCATTAGCCTAAATTGACCATCAAGCCAACCATTATTCATAAGAGACAAACCTAAAGTCATGAGCAAAGGCAAGTCCAAAAGCACCACCAAACTAAAAATCAAAATATAGAAAAAATGCACCATCAAGGCAAAACTTAATGATTTGGAATTTTCTCAACTAATCGTCAATCCAACCATTATCTAATTAGAGACAAGCTTGAAGTCTCTATAAGAGACAAGCCTAAAGTCACAAGAAGTAGACAAGCCCAAAGTCACCACCAAACCAAAACTTTGGAAATTTTCAAGCAATCATCAAGCCAACCACTAACCACAAGAGATAAGCCTAAAGTTATGAGAAAGAGACAAGCCCAGAATCACCATCGAAGAAATGCAATACCAAGCCAAAACTCTGTAATTTGAATTTTTCCAACCACAACCAATCATCAATCCAACCATTATCTAATTAGAGACAAGCCTGAAGTCTCTATAAGAGACAAGCCTAAAGTCACAAGAAGTAGACAAGCCCAAAGTCACCACCAAACCAAAACTTTGGAAATTTTCAAGCAATCATCAAGCCAACCACTAACCACAAGAGATAAGCCTAAAGTCATGAGAAAGAGACAAACCCAAAATCACCACCGAAGAAATGCAATACCAAGCCAAAACTTAGTAATTTGAATTTCTCCAACCACTAGTCATGCCAACCATTGTCCACAAATAACAAGCATTAAGTCACCACCAAACCAACATTTATTCCTAAAAAACAAACCTAAACCAGAAACAAGCCCAAAGTCACCACCAAGCCAAAAATACAAATATAGTAGAAATATACGACAAGACAAAAATACAAATATAATAAAAATATACCATCAAGCCAAAAATCCAAATATAAAGCAATACACCATTATACTCAAAACCAATGCTCAACGATTTGGAATTTTTCAAAACTCAAATGTAAAATTCAATAATTTAGAATTTTTCAAAACTAAAATCGAAAATTTAATAATATAAAATTTTTCAAAACTAAAATCCATAAAACAGGAGATTCAGGCCTATAAAACCAAACCAAACTTTAAATTTGTCTCACAATTATCCATAAAACAATTATCACTAGATTTCAACTCTCGCTATTATCTATAAGACAATCATTATAGAAGAATTGCAATTTTATTATCCATAAAAGAAATAAGAGATTTATATTTTTACATTATTGAAAAATTATAATCTTAATTTGGAATAAAGACATTATTATCCTTAACATAAACAAGAAACTCACATTTCGCACATCATAGAAGAATTGCCATTTTAATTTTAAGTGATAATATTGTTATCCACAAGGTAAACAAGAGACTCACATTTTCACATTATAGAATAATTGCAATTTTAACATCTAATAAAATTATTATCCTAAAACAAATATTCTCTCATTATATAAGAATAACACTCTTAGTTTCAAGTGATAACATTATTATCCATAAGATAAATTAGAGATTCACATTATAGGTGAAAGTCAAACACACTTAGCTTATGTTTGTCAATTTTTTTCAGCTTGGTCAATTTTTTTTTAAATATTTTACATTATTATGATAAAACAAATATTTCTTATTATAGAAGAATTGTGTTAATTTATTTTTGTCAAATATTTAAAATATGAACATTTTCTAATTTAGTATAATAAAAATATTGTAATTTAATATTTAATATTTTGACTAAATCAAATTACATAAAAATAAATATATAGATAAAAGTTAAATTAAATAAAAAATTAATGTAATATAAAATAAAAATATATTGTACAAAATAAAATAAAAATGACTCATAATATTCATGTGAAGTATAATTCATTAAAAAAAATAAATTAGCCTAAATCATTTAAATTAAAATCTACTAAGCCACAATTCACTTCACATATAAATAAATAAAATTTCAAAACAAACACTAATATAAAGAACTAATCTGGGATTTGGACATGATTATAAGATACAAAAGCCATAACCTTACCATGCATCAAAGTCATGGTGGATTGTTGATCCGGTCAAAGGCCGAGGTATACTCAACGTAGATGATATGAAGGGCATGGTTGTGTTAGACTTGGTTGCATTTAAATTAGTATTATGATCCCGACATTGTAAATGAATCAATCCATACTCATGTCCACTGCAAAATTATGAATACAATTCCCAACATTAAGACTGTTATTTTTTTTCAGTGTGAATATTTGTCTATTTCCCATGGCCTCGTCGCATAAAAATCTAATAAATGTGAATTGATAAATTCTAAACTAGAAGTTGTGTGGTGTAGCACCAAATTTCAATAGCAGCAATGATAACTGAATCATGGTTGTTATAGATTTTTAACACCCATGGGGTGGCTGAAGGTTCAAGTTCTTACTATGTTCTAGATATCAAAAAACGCCATCGATGAGTTGGTTGATCCTACCTATTAGAATCTGTTGTAGGAAATGCAAACAAATCTTAAAGTGTAGATTTAGGAAATAGGATAAACATTAAATTTTTAGAATATTTTGAAATTGGCAATGAGTTACAGTGAAATTAAATTTCTAGAATATTTTGGAATTTACAATGAGTGAGTCACAGTTGTATAGTGGTGTTTCTAACAATATTGCAAAAACTGCCAAGTGTAATGGCTTGAAAACTAAGTAAAAATTTTTGTTAACTAAAAGAAAAAAAAAAAGCCAAACTATTCTTCAATTTTCCAATAACAATATTTTACCTTGAAAATTTTTCATTCTAATAGACCACACAAGATAACATTCATGGATTTTGCATTATGTTCACTAGCCTTCTTACCAGGAATATTTTTTGGAAGGGTTTTTGGGGTTGTATAACTAGTCATGACTGATTTCCAAATATCAAACCCAAGAGTCATTAAATAAGCATGCATCCTTATACTCCAAAATGCATAGTTTGTTCCATCAAACAATGGGGATCTATTTATGGGGGGGATGAATCGATATAAGAAAAAAATTACTTATTTAAACATTAATAAACCATAAGAAAACAATCACATGTGAGATCTGTTAGCTTTAGAATATGGAACATGTTATTTATGCCGAAACCTTTTCACGAGAAAACCACACAAATTATTTTTACAATTCTTTGTAATCACCAACTCATTGAAGAGATCAAACCCCATAACTACAAATATTTGTAGGAACTAACCTACTAGAGACTTTGATCCCCACATTGGTAAATATTCATAGGAACCAACCTACTGAGACACCAATCCCCACTACTACAAATATCCATAGGAACCAACCTAATTCAATTGCTCAACTTTCTACTTCTTCCTTCGCTATTTTTGCTAGTTGTTTCTTCCTTTACCAAGGTTTCTTGTTGCTTCTACCTTCACCAAGTCTTCTTCTCCCAAACTTATTGCATTTGGCCTCCTCCCGAGAATGAACTTGAACAACATGCCATGTATCCAATTTTGAAAGTATGATTTTGAAATTTTTATCTAGGGAATTGTTTCATGTCTCTTAAGATATCTAAAAATTACAGTCTGTAAATGATCTAGATTTAAACAGGAGCGCAAAAAAATACAGAGATAACCATATACACAAAGATGCAACAGAAATAATACTTCATTTCATTAATGGAAAACACTGAAATATGCTTACAAACAGAGTTGAAAATAAACTAGCTAGGGCAATGGTAGCTTATCTCTGAGAAGAGATGTGG